>SJYC01081556.1:0-18305 GCA_006408675.1 Madoqua kirkii | reverse complement strand
CAAAATGGCGGAGGAGTAGGTGGACACAGAGTACATCTCTCTCCACAGATAGATCAGGAACACACCTTCAGACACAGAAGTGCATGCGGAACACCAGCTGAGAGTAGACAAGAGCACCTGACCAGTGGAAAAGAAGATATGGAGCCACACAAAATTCAGTAGGATGACAGAACTAGGCGGAAAAGTAGGAGTGTTAGTAGGACTGGACCTGCCTTCACCCGGTGGGTGAACTGAAGCAGGGGTCTGATCCCCATATCAAAGCAATTACCTGATGCGCTGAAAAACAGAGAAGGACCCCAGGCAGGGAAGCCTTCTAAGTGCCTGAAGGGGCGGGGCTATGGAGAAAGACTGGCCAAAGAGGCCTTCTGATCGCCAGCTACAAGATGCTCAAAAAAGACTGATAGGGCCATAACTTTTGTGGCTGAGGCACTCCATGTCCCTGCACACTTGGCACTGCCAGGGGCCCCACATGCCAAGCAGCTGTGCCACCTTCACGCTCAACTCTCAATGGGGCAGAGCTGCCACAAGGAAAAAAAAAAGTCTTGTATCCATGTATGCAGGGTTGCTTTGGTTGTGTCTGACTCTTCGTGACCCTGTAGACTGTGGCCTGCCAGGCTTCTCTGTCAGGGAGGGGGGTTCTCTAGGCAAGAATACTGGAGTGTATTAGCCAACACTGGTTGCCATACCCTTCTAGAGCACTATATTTCCTGCTGCCCTAGCCGCTAACTTCACTGAGTACCTGATGCTGCCAGAACCTCTGCAACCCAAGCAGCTGCATCACCTCCGCACCTGGCCCAGTTCAGTTCAGTTCCGTTCAATCGCTCAGTCGTGTCCGACTCTTTGCGACCCTATGAACTGCATCACACCAGGCCTCCCTGTCCATCACCAACTCGCAGAGTTCACTCAAACTCACGTTAATCGAGTCAGTGATGCCATCCAGCCATCTCATCCTCTGTCGTCCCCTTCTCCTCCTGCCCCCAATCCCTCCCAGCATCAGAGTCTTTTCCAATGAGTCAACTCTTTGCATGAGGTGGCCAAAGTACTGGAGTTTCAGCTTTAGCATCATTCCTTCCAAAGAACACCCAGGACTGATCTCCCAGACAGGGGTAGACCCAAGTCCTCCAGGGCAGCCTCACGAGCAAATCCCTGTGGACGACCCACATGCAAAGGTGGAAATAAAACTACAGTTGAAACCCAGGGGCAGTGTGACTAAGGAAGAACACCCAAAACCTTCCCACAAGCTGTACAAACTGCAGATTAAATCCACACAATCAATGAGGCAGACTCTGTGTCTATCAGTTCAGTTCAGTTCAGTCACTCAGTCGTGTCCGACACTTTGTGACGCCATGAACCGCAGCACACCAGGCCTCCCTGTCCATCAACAACTCCCAGAGTTCACCCAAACTCATATCCATTGAGTCGGTGATGCCATCCAACCATCTCATCCTCTGTCAACCCCTACTCCTCCTCCCCTCAATCTTTCCCAGCATCAAGGTCTTTTCAAATGAGTCAGTTCTTCACAACAAGTGGCCAAAGTATCAGAGTTTCAGCTTCAACATCAGTTCCCTCCAATGAACACCCAGGACTTATCTCCTTTAGAATGGACTGGTTGGATCTCCTTGCAGTCCAAGGGACTCTCAAGAGTCTTCTCCAACATCACAGTTCAAAAGCATCAGTTCCTTGGCGCTCAGCCTTCTTCACAGTCCAACTCTCACATCCATACATGACCACTGGAAAAACCATAGCCTTGACTAGATGGACCTTTGTTGGCAAAGTAATGTCTCTGCTTTTGAATATACTATCTAGGTTGGTCATAACTTTTCTTCCAAGGAGTAAGCATCTTCTAATTTCATGGCTGCAGTCATGATCTGCAATGATTTTGGAGCCCCCCAAAATAAAGTCTGACACTGTTTTCACTGTTTCCCTGTCTATTTCCCATGAAGTGATGGGACCGGATGCCATGATCTTCTTTTTCTGAATGTTGAGCTTTAAGCCAACTTTTTCATTCTCCTCTTTTACTTTCATCAAGAGGCTTTTTAGCTCCTCTTCACTTTCTGCCAGAAGGGTGGTGTCATCTGCATATTTGAGGTTATTGATATTTCTTCCGGCAATCCTGATTCCAGCTTGTGTTTCTTCCAGTCCAGCGTTAAACCATGTATATATTTATATATGATATGATTTACAAATATTTTCTCCCAACTATGACTTATCTTTTCATGGGTTTTAGTTGTAACTTTTTTCTAGATATGACTTTCAAAGAACAAAAGTATTTAATGTTGATGAAGTCTGAATTAGTCAACTTTCTCTATTATGGATTACGCTTTGGGTGCCATATCTAAGATATCTTTGCTTAACTCCCACTCACATAGATTTTATCTTCTGTTTTCTTCTAGAAGTTTGGTAAAAAGAAAAAAAAAACAAACGCGGTGATTTTATAAGTTATTTAAAAGATAAGATGAAGCTAATGTTCTATAAGCCCTTCCTAGGGTGAAGTCAATGGGTCGATGGAGTTAAGTCTATATAGGGACCTTTCGTACATTTTCAGGGTTGCTTTCACAGGTTGGTTATATTGTGTACCCACAGAAGCAGGTAAGTGTTCCTAATTACTGATCCCTCAAAATCTTTTCCCAAGGAGAAAATGAGATCATGCTCATTTAAAGGGATCTGGAAAGGTTTAACTTTGAGGAGGTCATATTTATTTCGTATATCATAACTAAAATGTTCTTGGTGTGTTATTTCATTTAGCAAGTATAGGCCAATATCTTTCAAAACCAAAGCAGGAAAGAGTCATTTCCTATTACTAATGGTTTTGACATGGGCTTAGTTTCACTTGCTTCTCTTTATTCCTGTGCTGTGCTGAGTTGCTCAACTGTGTCTGACTCTTTGCGACCCCATGCGCTGCAGCCCGCCAGGGTCCTCTGTCCGTGAGGATTCTCCAAGCAACAATACTGGGCTGGGTTGCACTGCCCTCCTCCATCTCTTTATTCCTAGTAGCTCACTTTATTTCTCTAATAATGAAGCAAGTATATATTAGATGTTGAAAAGTTATTTGGACTTGTGAGTGTGTGTGTGTGTGTGTGTGTGTGTGTGTATACGTGTGCACAATCAAGGGTTACATTGCTCTTGATTATTGGGGGAACTTACACTTCATTTTTTTCAGACCATCATTGATCATAGCATATACAGGTCCTTATTCCTTATTTGAAACACTCAAAGTAAAAAATGGTTTCAAATGTGTAGTTTTTTAAACTTTAGAGACATACTACAATGAATATTCTGAATGAATATAGTTTTTCCAGAGAGAAGATGACTAGTATTTCCTAATATGGACATATTCATATTTTGAAACATACTGAATATTTACAATATGTGAAATAATAAAGCCCATAAGTGTCAATCAGTTCAGATTTTCTACCATTTGAGTTCAGTTCTGGGGGGAAATGAGTTGTAAAACCTTTCCATTGAGAGCATTTTTGGGTCCTGAACTGAGAGTAAGGGCTAGTGGATTCATACTGCCTTTCTTGGGAGCACACTACAAGCTGCTCCTTGTGGACTGCCGAGATCCTTAGTCTCAGTTGCTGAGTTCCTTGGTCTCAGTTGATCACTGCTCGCTCTGCATTTTCAGCTGCTGTGAGTGGCTGTCACATTCCAGGAGACACTGAAGCATGGACTTTGGCGAATCTTAGTGAGGCTTTCAGCTTGAAAGAGTTTT
Organism: Madoqua kirkii; assembly: GCA_006408675.1. Classification (NCBI taxonomy): domain Eukaryota; kingdom Metazoa; phylum Chordata; class Mammalia; order Artiodactyla; family Bovidae; genus Madoqua; species Madoqua kirkii. The sequence goes on along the minus strand of SJYC01081556.1, from coordinate 14,593 downwards.
TTAAATGAACATTTTAAAGAGAGATCATTTCCACCATATACAATGCTACGGTTTAGATTGCTTTCTAGGGAGAAGGTGTTTTGCCATTTAAAATCAATATACGCGTAAAAAAAAATACTTCCTCATCCTCACTAATTTTAGGCACTAATTCTATCTGCCTCATGGCACAGGCTCTCAGAGGCAGATGCCCAATAAAGATCTGTTATCTAGGGGGCCTGGATTCCTGGCTTGGGGTGAAATTATATCCTATAAAATGGAATTGAATCAAGCTGTGATATATTTGAATCCCATTGAGAGCTAGATTATATGGTCAATGGCAGCTCAGAGGCACGTTTTAATCACTGAGGACTGTGGTGCTGACCTGACGGCACTTTGGAAACCACTGGCCCACGTTCCTGGGGAAAGAGAGAGCCGCCTGGGTACCCACAACTTCTTTTTTCATGAAAAAAGGAAGCAGCTTAGCAATTTGTCTAATGGCACTTTATGAAGAAATTATAAAAGTAGTACACACTCATCTTGAAATATTTACACAAGTAATTATATAGAAAGGTTTGCTAAGCATATAGAATGAAAATGCAAAAGCCCTTCCATGCCACATTCCTATCCCATTCCTGCTACGCTATTTAAGTGGTTGCCAGGGATCATAATTAAGTGTGTGTCACTCTAGGCCTTTTCCTTTCTAGCCATGTATGGGCACACACAAATACACTTGCACAGTCACATTTAGAAACAAATGTACTCTTCAAATTGTCTTGTCACTTGCTTTTCTTAATTATCTGTCAAGACATCTTTCCATAACACTACTATCCTTTTGATGGCTGCAGAGCATTACCAAGAATATATTTGACTGATCCAATAGTGAAAAGCATGTAGGTAATTGGAGATGATGCAAACTGTTATAGTGAAATTTCGTATTCATATATTTTTGTACACACTTATATTTTTATAAAGTAAATGGTTATGGTTCTTGGTTTATCTCCAAGGTCTCCCTCTTTGCTTTAAGCCTGAATTTCAGCATTCTCCCCTGTCCATCTACTGTTTATCTAGAAATTCACTGGAGCACTGCTTTGCTATTGGGCAAAGTTGTCTTTGCTGGACACACGGGTGTCTCTTGGAGGGAGGGTGGAGAGTTTCAAAGACGAGGATTATTTATGTTACAACTTTTGATTCTTCTGATTTTGCCTCCTAGCTTAAAGATATTAAAAAATATTTCCTCCCAAGTATAGGACAGGTTAGGTAAAATAAAAGCTTGCTTTCAACTGTATAAATTGTTATAAACTATTCATGGAGTCTTGATAATGTCTTGATAATGTCTCCTGAAATATAAAATTTTTCAAAGTAAGAAAGTTTTTCTCTCATGCATTTCCTCTAGTCACCTCTCATCTCAGTTCAGCTAGTTCAGTCACTCAGTTGTGTCCTACTCTTTGAGACCCCATGGATTGCAGCACATAGTCCTCCCTGTCCATCACCAACTCCCGGAGCTTACTCAAACTCATGTCCATTTAGTCAGTGATACCATCCAACCATCTCATCCTGTCATCCCCTTCTCCTCCTGCTTTCAATCTTTCCCAGCTTCAGGGTCTTTTTAAATGAGTCACCTCTTTATATCAGATGGCCAAAGTACTGGAGTTTCAGCTTCAACATCAGTCCTTTAAACGAATATTCAGGACTGATCTCCTTTAGGATGGATTGGTTGGATCTCCTTGCAGTCCAGGGGACTCTCAAGAGTCTTCTCCAACACCACAGTTCAAAAGCATCAATTCTTTGGCACTCATTTTCTTTATAGTCCAACTCTCACATCCATACATGACTACTGGAAAAACCATAGCTTTGACTAGATGGACCTTTGTTGGTGAAGTAATGTCTCTGCTTTTTAATATGCTGTCTAGTTTGGTCATAACTTTCCTTCCAAGGAGTAAGCATCTTTTAATTTCATGGCCACAGTCAACATCTGCAGTGATTTTGGAGCCCCCCAAATAAAGTCTGCCACTGTTTCCCCATCTCTTTGCCATGAAGTGATGAGACCAGATGCCATGATCTTAGTTTTCTGAATGTTGAGCTTTAAGCCAACGTTTTCACTCTCCTCTTTCACTTTCATTAAGAAGCTCTTCAGTTCTTCTTCCCTTTCTGTCATAAGGGTGGTGTCATCTGCAAATCTGAGGTAATTGATATTTCTCCCGGCAATCTTGATTCCAACTTGTGCTTCATCCAGCCCAGCATCTCATGATGTACTCTGCATAGAAGTTAAATAAGCAGGGTGACAATATACAGCCTTGATGTACTCCTTTTCCTATTTGGAACCAGTCTGTTGTTCCATGTCCAGTTCTAACTGTTGCTTCCTGACCTGCATATAGGTTTCTCAAGAGGCAGGTCAGATGGTCTAGCATTCCCATCTCTTTCAGAATTTTCCACAATTTATTGTGATCCACACAATCAAAGGCTTTGGTATAGTCAATAAAGCAGAAATAGATGTTTTTCTGGAACTCTCTTGCTTTTTTGATGATCCAACAGATGTTGGCAATTTGATCTTTGGTTCCTCTGCCTTTTCTAAAACCAGCTTGAACATCTGGAAGTTCACAGTTCATGTATTATAGAAGCCTGGCTTGGAGAATTTTGAGCATTACTTTACTAGCATGTGAGATGAGTGCAATTGTATGATAGTTTGAACATTCTTTGCATTGCCTTTCTTTGGAATTAGAATGAAAACTGACCTTTTCCAGTTCTGTGGCCACTGCTGAGTTTTCCAAATTTGCTGGCATATAGAGTATAGCACTTTCACAGTATCATCTTTTAGGATTTGAAACAGATCAACTGGAATTCCATCACCTCCACTAGCTTTGTTCATAGTGATGCTTCCTAAGGCCTACTTGGCTTCATATTCCAGAGTGTCTGGCTCTAGGTGAGCATTTCACTATGGTTTGAATTTGATCACTCAAACCATTGTGATTATCTGGGTCATGAAGAACTTTTTTTGGATAGCTCTTTTGTGTTTTCTTGCCACCTTTTCTTAATATCTTCTGCTTCTGTTAGGTCCATATCATTTCTGTCCTTTATTGAGTCCATCTTTGCATGAAATATTCCCTTGGTATCTCTAATTTTCTTGAAGAGATCTCTAGTCTTTCCCATTCTGTTCTTTTCCTCTATTTCTTTACATTGATCACTGAGGAAGGCTTTCTTATCTCTCCTTGCTATTCTTTGGAACTCTGCATTCAAATGGATATACCTTTCCTTTTCTCCTTTGCTTTCGCTTCTCTTCTTTTCACAGCTATATGTAAGGCCTCTTCAAACAACCCCTTTGCTCTTTTTCATTTCTTGAGGATGGTCTTCATCCCTGTATCCTGTACAATGTCATGAACCTCAGTCCATAGTTCATCAGACACTCTATCAGATCTAGTCCCTTAAAGCTATTTCTCACTTCCACTGTATAATCATAAGGGATTTGATTTAGGTCATACCTGAATGGTTAGGCAGTTTTCTCTACTTTCTTCAATTTCAGTCTGAATTTGGCAATAAGAAGTTCATGATCTGAGCTACAGTTAGCTCCTGGTCTTGATTTTGCTGACTTTATAGAGCTTCTCCATCTTTGACTGCAAAGAATATAATCAATCTGATTTCAGTGTTGACCGTCTGGTGATGTCTATGTGTAGTCTTCTTTTGTGTTGTTGGAAGAGGGTGTTTGCTATGACCAGTGTATTTTCTTTGCAAAACCCTGTTAACCTTTGCCCTGCTTCACTCTGTACTCCAAGGCCAAATTTGCCTGTTACTCCAGGTGTTTCTTGACTTCCTACTTTTGCATTCCAGTCCCCTATAATGAAAAGAACATCTTTTTAGGGAGTTAATTCTAAAAGGTCTTGTAGGTCTTCATAAAAGCATTCAACTTCAGCTTCTTCAACATTATTGGTCAGGGCATAGACTGGGATTACTGTGAAATTGAATGGTTTGCCTTGGAAACGAACAGAGATCACACCATCATTTTTGAGACTGCATCCAAGTACTGCATTTCAAACTCTCTTGTTGACTGTGATAGCTACTCCTGTTCTTCTAAGGGATTGTTGCCCACAGTAGTAGATATAATGGTCATCTGAGTTAAATTCACCTGTTCCAGTCCATTTTAGTTCCCTGATTCCTAAAATGTTGATGTTCACTCTTGCCATCTCTTGTTTTATCACTTCAATTGGCCTTGATTCATGGACCTAACATTTCAGGTTCCTATGCAATATTGCTCTTTATAGCACTGGACCTTGCTTCCATCACCAGTTTCATCCACAGCTGGGTGTTGTTTTTGCTTTGGCTCCATCTCTTCATTCTTTCCAGAGTTATTTTTCCACTGATTTCCATTAGCATATTGGACACCTACAGACCCGGGTGAGGAGCTACTCTGTGCCCGAGATCAGAGGTGGCAGCAGAGAGAAGCTACTCCATGCCTTTGACTGTGTGGATCACAATAAACTGTGGAAAATTCTGAAAGAAATGGGCATACCAGGCCACCTGACCTGCCTCTTGAGAAACCTATATGCAGATCAGTAAGCAACAGATAGAGCTGGACATGGAACAACAGACTGGTTCCAAATAGGAAAAGGAGTACATCAAGGCTGTGTATTGTCACCCTGTTTATTTAACTTATATGCAGAGTACATCATGGAGAAACGTTGGGCTGGAAGAAGCACAAGCTGTAATCAAGATTGCTGGGAGAAATATCAATAACCTCAGATATGCAGATGACACCACCCTTATGGCAGAAAGTGAAGAAGAACTAAAAAGCCTCTTGATGAAAGTGAAAGAGGAGAGTGAAAGTGAGGAGAGTGAAGGTGAAAGCTCAACATTCAGAAAACTAAGATCGTGGTATCCGGTCCCATCACTTCATGGGAAATAGATGGGGAAACAGTGGCTGGCTTTATTTTTCTGGGCTCCAAAATTACTGTAGATGGTGATTGCAGCCATGAAATTAAAAGACTCCTTGGAAGGAAAGTTATGACCAACCTAGACAGCATATTAAAAAGCAGAGACATTACTTTCTCAACAAAGGTCCATCTAGTCAAGGCCATAGTTTTTCCAGTGGTCACGTATGTGTGTGTGAGTTGGACTATAAAGAAAGCTGAGCACTGAAGAATTGATGCTTTTGAACTGTGGTTTTAGAGAAGACTCTTGAGAGTCTCTTGGACTGCAAGGAGATCCAACCGGTCCATCCTAAAGGAGATCAGTCCTGGGTGTTCATTGGAAGGACTGATGTTGAAGCTGAAACTCCAACACTTTGGCCACCTGATGGGAAGAGCTGACTCATTTGAAAAGACCCTGATGCTGGGAAAGATTGAAAGCAGGAGGAGAAGGGGATGACAGAGGATGAGATGGTTGGATGGCATTACCAACTCAATGGACATGGGTTTGGGTGAATTCCGGGTGTTGGTGATGGACAGGGAGGCCTGGTGTGCTGCAGTTCATGGGATGGCAAAGAGTTGGACACAACTGAGCGACTGAACTGAACTGAACCGACCTGGGGAGTTCATCTTTCAGTGTCCTATCTTTCTGCCTTTTCATACTGTTCATGGGGGTCTCAGGCAAGGATAATGGAGTGGTTTGCCATTCCCTCCTCCAATGGACCACATTTTGTCAGAACTCTCCACCATGTCCCATCTGTCTTGGGTGGCCCTACGTGGCATGGCTCATAGTTTCACTGAGTTAGACAAGGCTGTGGTTCATGTGATTAGGTTCGTTAGTTTTCTGTGATTGTGGTCTTCAGTCTACACTTTGCTGAATAGCCGTGAAGAGATATCCCATGTCCAAGGTCAGAGAAATCGCAGTAAGATGATAAGCACTGAGCAGCTGTGAGGAGATACCCCACAGCCAAGGGCAAAGGAGAAGCTCTAGCAAGATGGTAGCAGGGGCAAATGTTTAGACAGACATTTTATATCTATCAGCACAAATTTACTTCAGATTACAGTCAAAGAGAGCATATAGATAAACTTAAAAATTTTTAGTGCGTTAGGCAAGGTCAAAGCAGACTGATTTGTTTAGGAGGAAACCTGTAATCTTGGTCTCATGAGTCTTATGTTCTAAATACTGAGTTTATTATCCTGGACAAGCATTCCTGATTGTTTACAAACCAGCCAGCCTTCAGAGCTCTGCCTTAAAATATTTTAGCAGTATTTGAATCTGGTGGTTGGGTTCCGAGGGTGTTGTGATTATGCTGGGGACCTCCCGATGATGGTCCAGAAGTGAGTCAGAGCCAATGGCCAGGAGGTAGAGGTGGGGGAAAGGGGCTGAAGCACCAGGAAACCAAGCAAAAACACCCCAGGTTCCAGGCAGGTAAGCAACATGTGTCCATTTCCAGCTTAAAGGATCAAAGGTTGATGGGAAAAATAGACTCCCAACATTTAACTCAATCAGTGAAACAGTTAAGAGAACTCAAGTTCCTCTCAAGCAATAGAAAACCTGGGTACTTCTGTGTGACCAAAAAAAACCTTTCAGGTTTTACTAAAGCTTCTAGCTGATTTTATGTCATAGTGTTAGAAAAATGATCCCTAAGTTGGAGGACTGAGTGCAAAAAGTAAATGATATTCATGGTTTTCTTTCAGTGAACACTTTGTTATTCCTGTTTCTACATGATGTGATATTTTATTAGTTGATGATTTCCCTGAGTTTTTGATATACAATGAAAGTCTCTCAATCATGTCTGACTCTTTGCGACCCCGTGGTCTGTAGCCCACTAGGTTCCTCTGTGCATGAGATTCTCCAGGCAAGAATAATGGAGGGGGTTGCTGTTTCCTACTCCAGGGGATCTTTCCAGCCCAGGGACCAAACCGGCGTCTCTTGCATCTTCTGCATCGGCAGGCAGGCTTTGACTGCTACCGCCACCTGGGAAGCCTGGGCCAGAGTCTAGAAGAGAGAAAAGGGATACTGGAAGTGGCCACTCATTTGACACTGGCATGAATTGTGCAGCTTCCTGCAGTGAGTGGGGAAACACGGTGGGTGCTGTGAGCAAGACTGTGGACCAGGGACCTGTGTGCCCAGGGGGTGGAGCTCGCTTGATGGTGGGGATCCTGGGGTTGCTGTGGCAACAGAATGAAGTTCAGATTGAGGCAGGGTGAGAAGGGGTAGGGACACTGCTTCGGAGACCAGAGCCATCGTCAGACACTGTCTTTTAGCTTCGAATCTCTTTCCCTTATCCCACTGCCCCTCTCATCACATTTCTCAGAGGCATGCTCTGCCCCCCACCGTCTCCTCTTTTATCCTTCTGGTCACCTCTTAACCTGTTCATGAAGGCTCCCAACACCTTCCATTCCAGGCCCTCAATATAGGGTTTTATTTAAAAAATTTTTTCCAATTAAAGAGAGAGTACATGGTCTCTGCAGAATATTAAGACAGTACAGGAGGTATTAAAGAGCAATGACGATCATTCATAATCCCACTACTCTATTTCAAACACTGCTATCATTTTTTATTATTCCCTTCCAGTCTTCTCCCTGTATTTTAACTGAGTTGAGAAGAGACCAAATGAGTCATTATAGGCTCTGTTTTTGCACATACAGAGAATTGGCTCCAGCATTGTCCCCACATTAATCACCAGGGTTGATTTGGCTGCTCTAATTGGCTAGACCCCTTCCTCCCTCACTGCTCCCTGGGTGTTTCTCCATATGGAGTAATTTAATTAGACAGAGATAAAACTTCTCATTCATTCATTCAACAAATATTTATTAGTTGTCTGCCACGTGCACTGTGTTAGTTGGTGAAGGATGGAGCAGTGAAGCAGACAGACATTTATCATCCCCTCATATTTGAACAGTGTCATCTGCAGAGGGACTTGACTTCCTCCTACGGTAACAGGTACTGCACTCACCTGCTAGATCTTCAGACAAGCTTTCGTTCCATTTGAATAACTTTCTCACTTGATAACTCCTTCAATATTAAAAACTCTTCAGAATTGTTCCTCTCAATGGCTGATGTTAAATATTCAGTTTTTCTTTTCCTCTTTTCCCCGTAACAATGCTGCTAGAAATATTTTTGAAACTAAGCTTGGTCCATATGTATTTTGTACTATTTTCCTGGAACTGATTCCTAGAGGAGGAATGTATCCGATAAAAGATCTGAACCTTTTTAAGGCACTTACATACCTTTTGCCAAATTGCTTTTCAGAAAGCACCTACTAATTCACCTGAGAGAGGGTTTGTTTGTTTATATGAGTTGGCTGAACCAATATGAAACGTTGAAGACAAGATGGAACAAGATGCAGTCCCTGAGAGGAAGTGTTGGTGAGATCTGGAGAAGGTGCTAGGAGATAGTTCTGTAAAGGAAGAGAGAAAACTGTCCTGTTGGAACAGGAGTTAAGGAGGGTGCAGCTCCGAGGAGTGTTTATGTATGTATTGAGAGAGTGAGATCCGATAGCCTCCATCTTCTTTACATGCCAGGAGGCAAGATCATCTTGGGGAATATGACTGACATCTTAGGGAAGAATGAGGGAGTTCGGAAGGGCCATGTAGCAAAGGGAACACCAGCTGAAAGGTACAAATGACCAAATAACGTAATGTCACGTTTTTTTTATGGTTGTAAGTGAAAACTTGATCACTGATACTAAGACCCTATTTACCAGAGTATAGTGAAATTGAGGATTGGCAATTATTTGATTAATTGATGAATGTTCTAAATTAGAAACACCAGGTCGGAGTATGTTTCCGACCTAAATTATACAGTGTAGTTGTCTGCAGTGATCAAATTAACCAGCTGATTGCCAAATCACTATTTCTCCCTGTCCCCTGTGGACATAGCTTAAAGAACTAATAAGTGAACTGGACTCTGCTCATTCTATTTTGGGATAATTGATGTCTTTGTGTTCCTATCCCAGCAGCTTGGTATTAAACACTGAAGCTTTGTGGAGATGATGTCAGGAGTGATTTACTACTTCAAAAAAGTATTTTTTCTTTTGTAAAGCTTATCAATCAGAAGTTTGAAGGAAAATTTCCAAACTCCCTAAGGAAAATTATATTTTATTGCTATGGAAAAATATTAGATTCTGTACATTTTGCTTTACGAAATGAATTTGTTTCAGATTCTGAATACTTTATGATTTTTGTTTCTGTTCTCATAAATTACTTTAAAGCAATTTCAGTTTTACATTTAAATGGTTTTGGTTCTTAAAACACTTAGGTTGACTGAAAGTTGGATTTTTTTTTCCTAAATGAAAAGTATTGGTTATTTTAACCTCTTAAAGCGTAAGGAAAATCAATTATGGTAAAGAAATATTTCATTCCTTACTGTTTAAATATTTCCATCCTAAATTGATGGTTGATGTAATGTAGTCTGTGAAATGAATGGAGGCAGTTACTTGGGTAAATTGGACCCTGAAACCTGTTTTGTGAAATAGCAATGTAACTGGAATAATTTAGGAACTGACCTCAGTGCTTTGAGCTTCCTCTGTATGCTCTTGAACAATGCCCTCACATGTCATTTACTTAAATATGAAAGCAAAGGTAACCACTGTGTACTCCAGTTTTGACTTCTTTTTAATTTGTTTTTTTTTTTTAATTTTTTTTTAATTGAAGGATAATCGAGTTTCGACTCTTGCCTTCAGAGACTCAGCTCACCTTACTCATCAACCTACAGGGCTGTGATGGGGTAAGATGATGGCATGAGAGGGCCTAACAAGAGTTCCCTCTTCTCAAAGAACTTACACATTGTTGAGGTTTACTAGCAGACCAGACTCTAACAAACAATAACCCAGTTTCAATCTGAATATTATTCAAATACTAATGCAGATTAAAATGGTAAGAATGACTTTTGGCATTAGAGATTTGTCAGGTGCTTTTACCAATTGTAAAATGGATAAACAAGCTAAAGTTCAAAATGGCAGAATTGTATTCTTTGCATCTAGATTTCAGTCTGTTGAAATGGCATCCCACTCCAGTATTCTTGCCTGGAGAATCCCATGGACAGAGGAGCCTGGTGGGCTATAGTCCAGGGGGTCGCAAAGAGTCGGACACGACTGAGCAACTTCACTTTTGCTTTCCAGATCTCTGAATTGGCAAGAAAACCAAGTTGAATTCAGCCTACTTACTTCCAAGCAGCTCCAAGGGGAGGATCCCTGGGGTCACTGTGGCCTTTTCAGCCCCCACCTCCCCCCAGTAGAGGGGAACCTCTTAAATCGGAGAATCCTAGAACCCAGGTTTTGGGAGAAAGTAGAAACCTAGATTTTTACACAACAGTCATGATTTTTAAGTGTCAGTGTTTCCGATGTGCATGCTTGTCTGTGGCACTGCACCAGATCAGCCTGAGGCTGTTGGTCTGTGATCTCTGACTGAAAGTTTTCCGAGCTCTGATTTCTAGGTAAAAAAGTCAGACTTCACCACTTGTTTTAGAAGTCATTGCTTATTTGTTTTTGAACCTTAACCTGCTCAGCTTTCTTTTTACATTTGAAGAAATAAGAAGAAATTTGTATAAGAATGAAACGATGGCAGAACTAAAATTTGACTGACTACCTTGTTTTCCTTGAAAGCTTCCATTTCAACTTTTCTGGCTAGATTGTGCTTTAAGACAGCTTTCACTGCACATTCTATGGCATTTTCTTTCCAAAAAAATATGTTGTGATTTTTATTTGCTAATTTTAAGAGTCAGATTTTGTCTATTGGTTTAATTTAAAAAGGAAAGGAAGTTATCTTATTTTGGTTAGTCTCTAAGGAGTTGACTTTGTGAAATGCCACAAGGTGAGGTCTTGATTTACCTGGAAAGTGTAACACCTGCTAAGAAGAAAATGCTCTCTGATTTAGGTGTGAATGAAATGACTTTAGCAGTCAGTAGGATCAAGTCATGCTGGAAGGAGTTTGATGTGGTTCTTCTCTCTGAACCATTCAGCTTCATAACTGATCTTGTCAGGGACACATCAATAAACATATTTGTTTTAGGTGGTGAATGCCTTATAATGTTTGTTTCTTTCTTCATGAAGTAGTACCAAATAATGATGATGTGAGTAATAAATTTCCATTTATGTTAGAATGATGTGAGATTAGATCTACTGATAAATGAAATCTGCTTTACTGACTTTCATTCATCCATAAAATAAACATTTATTGTTAATCTATTATTATATAGAGATGCAAAGATAAATCAATAAAATACTTTAAAGTTGTTCAATTTATAGCACATAGGTAGCAATTAAAATAACATTCTCTCTCTCCCCTCTTGCTGATAGCAGACTATATCTTTGAGTTGTAGAACTGTGGAGTAAGAGAGACAGAAAAAGCATTTTTTTTTTTCCAGGTAGCTCTTCTTTTTTTTCCTAAACCTGTCAAGGTCTTTAAATAATGTTTTCCGCCATCAGACAGGGCTCGTTACGGGCTTGCAAGAGTGTCCTGAGGAAGCTTCATGAGAGTTAGGAGAGGATTATTGCAGAGTGTCAAATGAGTTCATTCTAGGTGCAGAAATTCACATTACATGGATAACAGGGAAAAACATTGAATAAACTCTTATAATTAAGGTTAATAAAACTTTAGTGTTCTACTGATTGAATTTTGAATATTTGTCTAGAGTACTATGTGCTTTTTGATTGTCCAGTTAGCATTTCAGTGTGAATACAGAAGACAAGATTAATGGCGATCAAATACATGGAAGGAGAAAAAGGAGACAATGCTGAACGACACAGGGGAAGACAGCAGGAGGAGAAATGCACGTTATAGATTTTGTCCAGGAGTCAAAAGCCATGTTATTCAAAGGGCACTGTGAGTCTTGCCTGTGACATTCTGTGTTAAAATGTATGTGAATGCTTACATAATATGTGCCAAGCAGTTCTAAACCTTTACATATCATAAATCATAGATAATGTATAGAAAACAGATGCACAGATAGACAAGAGAAGTTAATTTAATAAGGGTGTTTCTTTTTTTTTTTTTCTGTAAACTCCATTTTAGGCATGGGTTGCTGCTGCTACTGCTAAGTCACTTCAGTTGTGTCCAACTCTGAGCAACCCCATTGATGGCAGCCCACCAGGCTTCCCCGTTCCTGGGATTCTCCAGGCAAGAACACTGAAGTGGGTTGCTGTTTCCTTCTCCAATGCATAAAGGTGAAAAGTGAAAGTGAAGTTGCTCAGTCATGTCTGACTCTTAGTGACCCCATGGACTGCAGCCCACCAGGCTCCTCTGTCCATAGAATTTTCCAGGCAAGAGTACTAGAGTGGGTTGCCATTGCCTTCTCCAAGCATGGGTTAGAGACTCCATTAAATTTCACTGAGAAGAGAAACCTCAGGGCTCAGGGACCAATGGACATTTGGTCTTCAAAGAGATGGCTTTGATGGAGTTAGCAAAGAAAGCATCCTTCAGGCAGGAGTTGCAGACTTTGACCTCGTTCAAATTGGTTCATCATGAAAACTATCCAGAAATGATTAATCTTTGCTATATATCATAAAAGACATTAATATTTTATAATATCTTAGGATCATTAATATGAATAATAATGAGCACAACACTGTGCCATGAGAAAATGGTCATTTAAGATTTTTAGACATCTGATACTAGATACATGTTTCATTATCAGCTTTTATTATGTGAGTATGCAAGGTGTAGATGTGTGTGTTTCTTTATGTGTGTGTATGTGTTAGCATGTATACTCATGCATATGCCCACATGTGCATGTTTGCATGTAGTTGATGACTTTGCCAAAGAGAGAAAGATGAGAAAACTGCTTTGTGGTCTTGAAGACTTGCTGCTGGCTTGTAGATAGAGCACTGAGAAGAGAGCTTCTGGAATTTGTTTCAGATCCCTGAAACAGAAGGAGGGAGCCAAGTTTGCATGTAGGGATCTAGGTGGGGTGGAAGGTGAAATGAAGAGACAAAAAAAAAGCAAGGTGTGACACTTTGGGTGTAATAGTGAATGACAGTAGCAGGGATTGGCAAAGAGTCTGAAAGGTGGAGGGGTAATATTGTGCAAGGAGAGGAAAAGAGGCTGTTGATAGCATGATCTTCCCATGAGTCAGATTTGCTTTCTGTTCCTGGCCCTTCTCTCATCCTATTCCTGGTCTTGTTGGGGCTTGATTAAGTAGATACTGGCCCAAGTGATCCTAAGAACTCTCAAGTGTACATTTTGAAACCAAACATTATTAGGCAGATGACTTTTATTAAGTAGACATTCACTACACATTGGATTAGATTTTTGGACATTTTGGACATAGGATATTCAACAATCCACTTTTCCTCTTTACTTTTACTTGTGGGCTGCTTTTTTTTTTTTTAAAGGAACTTTACTTTTTTAATTTAATTTTTTGATTATTGAAGATCTTTTTGTTCAGGATTTATGCCATCAAATAGTTGAACAGTATTCAGGTGTAATAAGCCTGACATGAGAAACTTAAAGTAAGGCAGAGAACCAAAAACACTTTTACAAGCAGACCACGAAAACTTGGAAAATAGATAAGAGGCAAAAAACGTCCCACCAAATTATTATAATAGTGGAGGCTGAGGCAATAGGGAGGGCAAAATATCATTTATATATGAGTCAATGAAATAGCTGTGTTCCCAGGTGGCACAGTGGTAACTAATCCACCTGCCAGTGCAGGAGATGCAATAGACATTAGTTCGATTCCTGGTTCAGGAAGGGTCCCTAGAGGAAGAAATGGCAACCCACTCCAATATTCTTGTCTGGAAAATTCCATGGACAGAGAAGCCTGGTGAGCTACACAGTCCATGGGGTCACAAGGAGTTGGACGTGACTTATTGAGTAAGCAACAAGAAAAAAATATAGCAGTTTCTGAAATCAAAGGTTTTCTTGTCTCCAGCTAGCCATTCTCTACCCAAATCCTTATTTTTAAAAATCTTAGAGGAAGACACTGCTGCTGCTGCTAAGTCACTTCAGTTGTGTCTGACTCTGTGCGACCCCACAGATGGCAGCCCACCAGGCTCCCCCGTCCCTGGGATCCTCCAGGCAAGAACACTGGAGTGGGTTGCCATTTCCTTCTCCAGTACATGAAAGTGAAAAGTGAAAGTGAAGTCGCTCAGTCGTGTCCAACTCTTCATGACCCCATGGACTGCAGCCTACCAGGCTCCTCTGTCCATGGGATTTTCCAGGCACAGTTTGTATGAATTATTGTAAGACTCTTTTTATCTTCACTCAGTTAAAAATCTACATGTAATTATTACTGATATTTAATCACAAAGTGAATTTTTCTGATAGTTCAAGGTGCTTTTGAGACAGATAATTTTCCAATCTTTGGAAGCCCCTTAATAGAAAAGGTCATAAGAGACCAACCTGCCTTACCCTAATTGTACTACACTTTCTCTTTATGTTCATGCCTGATTTTTAATGGCACATCTTTAAGGACCCTAAACATAATATACATTATGATGATTTTTTTAACTGAGTTATAAGCTGTGCAATCTATTCTAGATTTCTAGATTTCATTAGTTACTCTTAAAATTTTAACATCAATTTATATGCTTTTAGTTTTCTTTTTTTCATCCCATTTCTTCCATCTATGTTAATTTCTTTTCTTTAAGTAGTTCTTTCAGATTCCTCTAGAAATTTCTTTCAGTGATTACTTCTGCATATTATGATCTCTCTAATCCTTATTTGTCTTTCATTTTCACATGACACTTTAGTCGATTATAGAATTCTAGAGTGGC
>SJYC01081551.1:0-44844 GCA_006408675.1 Madoqua kirkii | reverse complement strand
TTTAGGGAGTTAGTTCTTAAAGGTCTTGTAGGTCTTCATAGAACTGTTCAACTTCAGTTTCTTCAGCATTTTTGGTCAGGGCATAGAGTTGGATTACCGTCATACTGAATGGTTGGCCTTGGAAAGGAACAGAGATCATTCCATCATTTTTGAGATTGCATCCAAGTACTGCATTTCGGACTCTTTTGTTGACTATGATGGTGACTCTATTTCTTCTAAGGGATTCTTGCCCACAGTAGTAGATATAATGGTCATCTGAGTTAAATTCACCTGTTCCAGTCCATTTTAGTTCACTGATTCTTAAAATGTCAATGTTCACTCTGGCCATTTCCTGTTTGACTACTTTCCATTTGCCTTGATTCATGGACCTAACCAACATTCTAGGTTCCTATGCAATATTGCTCTCTTTATAGCATCAGACTTTACTTCGTTAAAGTTTGAACTGAGGATGTTTAACTATAGACCTAGGCTATAAGACACAAGTAAGTGGCCCTAAATCACTCTTTGTTGTAAGATTTGTCATATGCATATGCTGACGGTGGGATGCATTTCTGTTGGGGATGTGAGAGTGGTGTAAGTTTAAGTAACAAAGTGTTGCTTCCAAATACATCCATGGGACCATCCCTTGTTACAATTCTCTGGCCATCTTTTCCTAGATATTATTTCCTTTATTCTTTGAAAGTAATGGGTCATTCCTCAGACTTACATGCAACTAATTTGGCTTTCAGTTAAAACTAGGCAATGTAAAGACCAAGGCATTTTAAATTTGCAGTATAATAGTTTACTTAAGTGCCATAAGACCACCAACCATATCATGTTGGTACTAGGATATGTTTTCCTCAATATCATAAAATATTCATGAAATTTCTCTCTATACAAATTTCTCTTTATTTCTCTAAATACAGTGTGTGTATTTGTGTTCATATTCATGTTCATGTTCATGTGATATCTGTGACTTGAGTGGTGGCCAGAGTTCCTGATGAAGTTTACAGTCAGAGCATATTTGGCTTGACATATAGTCCAGAACGCTTGGCTTTCAGTCATGGCTTTTTACCAGCCTTACTACCTTTTGCAAATCATTTAACATTTTCATAACTTGTGTTGTTATCTGTAGAATAGGTTGATGATAATTCATGAAATATTTTGGGGATAAGTGAATTAATACATGTAAAGTATTTTGGCTGGGGCTTGGGACCTAGTAAATGTTTGATACATTATAGTGATTATTACCAAGTCCCTCACCATAACATTGGGAGTGCTCAGGGATGAAAAATAGTGCTCTGTATGAACTCTGGGGTGGAGTTTAAGTGTTGGAAATATGCACCAGTTCTCATTTTTCTCCTCACCTCTTTACCTCCTCAGGGGAGCCTGAAGATAGAATAGCTAGATTGGAGTAACTTAGTTGCCTTTTGGAGGAGAGCAGACTGTGGGGGATGAACCCAGGCTGTGGAAGGAAGCTTGGCCAGGCAGCAAGTAGGTTTCATGAGAGTTCAGGTATGGGTGGAGCTTTCCAGGTGGCTCGGTGGTAAAGAAACCACCTGCCAATATAGGAGCCACTGGGGATGTGGTTTAGCTCTCTTGGTCAGGAAGATCCCTTTGAGGAGGAAATGGCAACCCACTCCAGTATTTCTTGTAGGAATAATCTCACGGAGAGAATACCCTGGAGGGTACCTGCATGCATGCGTGCAGGTACAGTTGGGTCACCATGGTGATGGCCAGGCTGCTGGTGCTGGTGCCACCACTGTGGGCTGGGCTTCTCAGTGGACACTGACAAGAGAAGGCAGATTGTCCAGAATGGAGAAACCGTGCAACTCAAGTCTCAGACAAAAGTATAGTTTCCATACTCTACAAATCAATAAAAAAAAAAAAAGCCCCAAGCCCTATAAAAAGTGAGCAAAGGATAGTTTGCAGAAAATAGAAATGCAATACCTTAAGTACACAAAAAGCTATTCAGCCAAGCTCATAGGAAGAGAAATGTAAATTGCAATGACAGTAAAATTTCATTTCTCACCTATCATAATGGCAAACAAAAAGAGTTTGATAACATTGAGAGATCGTTCTCTGCCAATTGATAAGACTTCTAGAGATAGATTTGTTAATATCTATTAAAATGAAATACAATTTCATTGACTGAGCAATTCCACTTGTAGCAGTGAAACCCACATATATATTCTCAAGTGTCTGAAATGATCCATGCAAAAGATTACTCATTGAGATATTGCTTATAGTAGTACAGTTTTCAGAACATCCTGAAAGTCCAGTAATAGGATTGGTTAAATAAATAAAATTCATCAATTTCATGAAATATTAACAGCAGTATACAAAAATGATGGAGAACTTTATTTACAGATGTGAACTCCAAGATTTCTTGTTAAATGGGAGGGAGCAAAGTGTAGAAAAGCATTTCAAGTGGGCTACTATTTGTGTCTAAAAAAGGAAAAAAAGACTATATACATATATATTATTGTTGTTCAGTCACTAATTCATGTCCGACTTTGCACAAAATAGACAATAATTTGCTTATTGAAAAGGGAATTAGGCATTGAAGCTTGGAGGTTAAGTGAGAGAAAAACTTTCCACTTTATACCATTTTGTAGTGTTGAAATTCTGAATCATATTAATTCATTAACTATTCAGTCTTTTCAAAAATAAGAATATGGCCTCTGGCTCTCCAATATAACCATTGACTTTAACATGAAAAAGTGTGTTTTGACATACTGATCAATGCAATTACTTAATCCTATTTCTACCCTACTTCTGGTGTAGGGTTACACCAACCATTGTTTGAGTAAATTTGATGCCCTGGAAACTATGACAGATCTCTCGCATAGCTCCCTGGTGTCCACAGTCAAGTGGTACTGGACATGTACCGCCCGGAGGTGAGGTGGTTATAGTGGCAGGAACAAGACTGCTGAGTTGGAATACTGCCTCCAGCACTCACTGGCCATGTTAACCTGGTTGAGTTGCCTTACCTCTGCAAACCTCAGTTTCTTGAACTGTAAAATGGAAGTAATAACTGCTCCCTGTTGCATCATGAAGTCAGCCTTGGCTACCCTGATATACCGTAGGATTTCAAGTATTCAAGGCTCAAATTCACGAATAACAACATCTCTATTCTGGCCCACCGCATCGATGTCCCAGCTGACCTCTGTCAGAGTCACAGGAGAGCCGGCCAGACCCACCTCTGCATCTCGTTTCACTTACTCACTTGGAAATCCCTCGGGACCACAGTTTTCTGGCCCCTGCTGTGCCCCTGGACATGGTCTCTGTTCTTTCCAGGGCAGCCAGCTTTCCCTCCAAGGTACCCCAACTTCTCCCTAAGGATACATCTCTTATTCTCTTTGAAATCTAGACTCTGGCAGCTTTTTGGGCAGTCTTCTTATTTTCTTATGCTGGAGAGAAAGGGCGTTCCTTCAGTATTGAGGTGGGGGCCAGTCTATGGTGTCTGAAGCCCCAGGGACATGGCAACAATGACACATATCTTGTGGGTATTTGTGCCAGGGTCACAGGGATAGGCCAATCTCTTCTCTCTTCTCCTCCAGCTCACCCCTCATCTGGGGCAAATGTCAGACCCCTCTGCATCAGCTTGAGTTTGGCTTGGAGTGATTTGTAATCAACAGTATGTAAAAGGTATATGTGTCTTGCCAACTGTTGACTTAAGCAACTACTGGGACCTGTTACCAAGTGACATCAAAGGCTCTGAGGTGGTGGTTTTATAGTCTGCCTAAGAAATGGTCGAAGGTTCAGGTTTATATGTGTTCATATGGTTTACTGGGAGAAAAAAATGCATATATGGTGAATAGCTTCGTTGCTATGGCAAGACAGAATGCGTTTTGAAAAAGTTTCTCTTTAAAGTCAACGATTAATCACTTTCAAGGCAGAGGAAAAACAGGAGGAGGGAAAAAACCCAGACTGTGGTAGGCTAGATTTCCCCCAGATATTATTGCCGCTTCTGTCTCTGCAGCCGAACATAACAGCTGGTGAGTAGGGAGAAACTGGAGAAAGATCTTTTTTGCCTTTAATCCAGTATGCTGTTTTCCTGTGCCCGTTTTACTGTAATTCTCAGCGGCCGCGGGACAAAAGCTGTTGACTGATACATGCAATTACCTCCTCTAATATTGCTCTCAACTGTCGGCCCTGACTGACAAAAGTGGATGAGGTTTAGTTAAGGTCTGGGAAAACACTCTTTTAATAAAAGCCAGTCTCATCTCTACGATCACCTCCCCCCGTCAGACCTTTTCATCTGTTTTCTGGAAAGATAAGGCCTGGTGATGGAAAGTTAAAAAGTGGTGCTGAACTTGGATGTTCTGGACGCCAGTATTTACCTCAAAAAAGACGCCACAGTGTGTGTGTCTATGAGTGTGTGTGTGTGTTTGTCTATGTGTGTGCTATTTGCATTGGAAATGAGGAGAATCAGTTTGGGTCATTGGGTAGAGTTTTCCCAGAAAGAACAAGTTATTTTAGAAAGTCATAAACCAGCTCCTTGTTGATTTCAGCCCATGTTTGGCTTTGGTGGGCACAGGAAGCCTTAAGGAGGTGACCCCTTGCGTCCTTCTCTGGGTTGCTGGACTTGGGTGGCCCCATTCCTATGGAAGATATGCACAGCGACAGTGGTGAGGAGCTGGAGATGGAAACCTCTCCCCCCGAACCCCCCACTGGCACAGTGCTATGTGTGTGCCCTCATGGTGGCAAGAAAGGGGCTAAAATCCTAGTGGAGAGCCCGCTAGGCATGCCTAGTAAGAAGATCACCACCGCCCCGGCCCCTACTCCATGCCTTTGCTCCGAAGAATTCCCAGTTCACACAGAATAGGACAGGATCACAGAAGTGAGGATGATGGCCTCTTTACAAGCACGGTTTGGAAGAACAAAGTGGAAACTGTAGGGAAATGTCCTCATAAGAGCCCCGAACTGTATGGATTGGACTGTGTCCCTGTCTGCTGAGAGGCCTGCCGGTTGCTGTGAGTGCCACTGCCGGCCCTGATGCTGACGGAGCCAGTTCTTCGGGTCAGCTGGGAACACTTGGCAGTCCGTCCTCTGATGGGGGCAAGTTTGCAGAGGGGGCTGGGCCTGAAGAGGTCACAGTTTATTCACAGGCCCAGGAGGGAGCTAGCTTAGGTCTGAAGGAAGTCAGCTCTCTTATCGACAGTGCAGGTAGCTGAGTCTATCAGTTTTCCCCTGTGTTGGCACTCAATTTTCATAACACAATTTGTAATAAGATAAGGTCTGCACAGTATTAATAGTGGCAATAGCGTGGCAAGGTTATTCTTGTGCAGTTTTAATAAAAAAGCAAGAGGCTACTCTGTTGACGGAGTGTATTATCTAGGATTTTAGAACCAGGACACAATCTCTTTTCTCAAGCGTCTGCAGACTCTACTAAAAAAACTTCTTCCTGCAGAGATAAGCCTGCCTTCCAACCTCCACCTCCAACTCCCCACTGATATGGAGACCAAGTTAACATCTCCCTTGTTTTCTGCAGGGGTTTCAGAGCATGTCAGCCGTGGAAAGGAATGGACTGCAATCTGGGAGTGTGTCACATGGGAGAAGAGTCATTGCCAAGGAGTCCTCCACCTGGGAGGAGAGACCGAATTTCAGCTTAAGGTGACAAAGCGCTGAAGTGTCCGAAGGAGGTAAGTGCATAAGGCTATGAGGAGGAGGAGAGAGTCGGTCATGGCTGGATGAGGAAGAAAGAGCTGCCCCCGCTGAACCATATGAAAGGACATCTGACCTCAAATTTCGACATGAAGCATACTGGGAAGGAGGACTCTTTTTTTTTTTTTTAACTGTGGAATTCTGTCCCCACTGCCATGCACAACCACATCTGCACTCACACCTATGCAAACCACACACACACACTCATATTCATACTTCTTGTCCCTGGTCCCAACTCTGTCTTTGCATCAAAATCACCCAGAGCTTTAAATACAGATCCTGAGGCTTCTCAGATATACTAAATAGTCATCTCTGGGAGCAGAGTCTGAACTTTTTTCGTTTTTTAAAAATTTAGTAACATGCATGCCCAAAGTGAAAATTCATAGTACAGAAAGGAAAACCTCTTTCACCTAACTCTCAGTCCTCCTCCCCAAAGGCAGACTTTTTTTTTTTTTTTTTTAAAGACCACACCATGCAGCGTGTGGGATCTTAATTCTCCATGTCCCCTGTATTGGGAGCACAGAGTCTTAACCACTGGACTACCAGGGAGGTCCTAAGGCAGACATTTCTAACAGTTCCTTGAAATTTGTTTTCTTCCAAAAACTATGTTCATACATAGCCATCTGTTATTATCTTTAACCTCTGTCAATGATTGTAATGAATAGTCAGGTGAGAATCTCCTATTTGGGTCCTGCTCTGTTCCCCCAGAGATACATCTTTTGTGGGAAAGGAGGGCTGGAAGAGGGGAGCTTAGGAAGTGGGGAGCTTTCTGAGTGGACAAGCAGACAGGACAGCCACAGGGCAGAGCCCAGAGAGAGGCTCCTCACGGAGGCAGAGTGCTTGAGAGTGAAAAGAGGCAGCAGTTCCTCTTACTGCACATCAAATCCCCAAGAGCTGAGAAAGGCAGAGTGGCAAGAGACAGAATCCAGTGGGACTCAGGGAAGAATGCCTTCCAGAAGAGACTTGAAGAGTCTGAAAGATGAGAGGAATGGGTATTCAGGCTGGAAAGACTTGCATGGGATGTGAATGCTCCTTCATCCTTTATTCCAGGCATCTTTTTCTTCAGTTCTTTAGGAGGCAGGGGCAATTGTAAGAGTGTGCACTTTAGTGTCCAGCTGCCCTGATCTCCAGAGGTTGAATGAATAGTAGGTGTGTGGTGACAGACATACAGGAGGCACTGGGGAGAGAAGGTGAAGGAGACATGCCCTGGTAATCAGCTTTGCGGGTAGACATCAAACCCCCAGTGCAATGTGGTGAGTGTTTTCCTAGCAGCAGGTCAGTGCAAGGTGTACTGGGTAGAACAGGACTAGCACTCATATTATTTCTTCTAAGAACTAAATAAGGACCTCATTAGCCAGAGTCTTCAAATAGGTCATATGTTTTTATTGTCAGATTCCGGAAGGGTCCATATCCATCTGTTTCAGACAAAATTGCGGGACAGCTGAGGTTGGGTTGACTTTGGCCAACCCTTGGTTATAGTTCTATGGTCTGTTGGCTTTCCAGGGTCTCTACAAGTCAAACAAGGGCACAAGTGGTTCCCTCATCCCTGTTTGATAGCTCTTGTTCTTCGAAATGCAGGCGAAATCAGAGGTAGAAATCAAAGGCTTACTTGAGTTTTATTGCTTTCAGGACTTTTACAATTGCTTTACTGTCTTCCTGATAACACAATTACATTTTCTGTAGACAACATGTATCTGGAAAGGATCAGTATGTACTGAAGTCAGTCTTTTTTTTTTTTTTTTTGAAAAATGGGTCAGAAAGAAATATTTATATTGTATTACAGACTAGCCCTGGGTTGAGTTCCAGACTTTTTTTTGTTTGTTTTTTGCTGGTCCTTTCTGTCATATAAAGGCCTGTGAATCTTTTTGTCTTTTTTTAAACTTGAAGGGCTTTTGACAGTGATGGTTTTTCTTTTTCTATTAGAATTCCTACCATGTGTCAGGCGTGCCTGTTGGCATGGTGTCTCTGCAGCAGCATTGCAAAGGGAGTGTTTTGCTCTTGTCATCTTCTTACAGATGAGGGAAATGAAGACACCAATACATGCAGAATCTTACCTGAGCTCCTGTTCTGTTGTGGCCAGGCTGGTATTTGAACTTGGATGACTCCCCATGAAAATTAAGCCTCTCAGTTTACAGGTGAATCAACTGAAGTCCCAAGGTCACCTGCCTCATCAGTTGCAGAGTGTAGAACCCAGGACTTCTGAATTTGTGACCAGTGTGCTTCTCACGACAAGAAGGCCCACCGTAAAGAGCAGACTCTGCCTTTGGTCTCTTCCCCTCTGAGGGCATCCTGCGAACTGTCACTCTACAACCTGTTCAAACTCCCAAGCCCTCAACACACACACATTCATGCTTTGGTTTCCCCCTAGCCACTGATGATGGTCCCAGACTCTGCCCATCCTGACCACTAATATCTCTGGCATGGATCCCACAGTCCAGCCAGCAGCCCCTCTGACGCCTGCAGGAACAAGATACATGCTTCCCTCCCTCCATCTTTATTCACCATTTCCCACTAGTTGGCCTGCTCTCTTCCTGCCAGAGCTACAGGTCTAAATGATACCTGTCTTTCAGACCCATCAGAAATGCCCAGCTTTCACGAAGCTTGTGAAGTTGTATAGGATCTGTTGCTCTTGTTGAGGGTTAGGGGACAGAGGGGAAAGAAAATGGGGTGGAACTCAGGAAATAGTTCTGAAGCTTGGAAATGGGTGTAGCATTGCATAACCCAAGGCCAGTCAAGACCTGTGGTTTTTTGAGTTGTTACTGTGTCTTGAAACAATGAGTGCCATGACACCTTCTGCAGTCTCCACAGCAAGTCATCATGTTGCTGGAGCTGGAATTCCAGCCAGTCCCTCCTGAAGTCAAAGCCTGTGCTCTCCTTTACCATTGTGTGGTCTCCCAAGACAACTGGCAAGAAAAGAATACAGCCGTCCTTACGTGGAGGATTAAAGAGATGAAACAAAATTGGGGTCATGGATGGAGACAAAGCAGAGAGGGGCCCTGGAATTGGAAGAGATGAAGGAATGGCCTGGAGTGGAACTCTTCAGGCTGTGGCCTATGGGTCTCTGGAGCCTCTATCATTAACAGTGATCATCTGGACACCAGGAATTGCACTCATAGCTTGTGTCTTTTGCTTTGTGTCTTAGGGCTTTGAGGCCCAAGCTCCCTGAAGGCAGAGACTACATCTATACCTTTGTGGGGTGGAGACATGGTCTGGCCACCCAGCCACATGGGAATTGTCGAGGGGCAGGCGTCTTGGTCTGCTTCGGGATGCAGGAAGGCTTCACAGAGAGCTGAAGTTCCAGGCAGAGAGGGGAATAGGGTGAGGGAATCAAGGTGGAGGGCGGGGCACACATTCAGGCAGGAAGGCAAGGAGAGGCAGCAGGCTGTACTGAGGGACGCGCCCAGCCTATTAGTCAAGGCTGGAGAAGCAGCTCAAGGCTGGGCATAGATATAAAAGCTGAAACCTCCCGCCCCCACTTATATGCTTTCAGTGCCCCCTGCAACAGACATGCCCAGCACCCTACCACTTGAAACATTGCCTTGTTCCTGAGAGGGCCCAGGGTATCCATCCTTACTCATCTAGAGAATTCTATTCATCTTTTAAGATACTTTAAACATGTGTCCTGTGAGGCTTGCCTTACAGTCTCAAGCAGAATTCCCTGTTTCCTCAGAAGTATCTTTTCTACCTCTCAGTTCTAGCACGGTCACCCTGTTTTGTCTCTCTTCCCTGTTATCGCAGGAGCTCCTCCCAGGGGAGAAACTGAGTCCTTTCTTTGCATCCCCAGAACTAGCAGGATAGTCGATACTCAGTACATTTTGATGATGGAGTAGCTTCAGCCCAGCGTTCATGTGTTTTTTAGGGAGACAGAGTTAGCAGCCAGTGGGGACTTGTGAGGCTGGGAAGAGGGGATGGGAATTTGCAAGTCTGCTCTGTAAAGTCTGCTGGGGACTTCTCACTGTGATGGCCGGCGGCACCTGCTCACCCCGACTCCTGTTAGCTTCTACTAACTGCCAGCCAGGCCCTGTGATGTCTCTGCATTTTTCCCCTTTGTCACTTTTTTTTCCTTTCCTGCGAAGAGTTTAGCAGCCCCTCAGGAGTTTGATTATATTGCAGGATGAATAAGATATTTGAATTACGCTATTTAAATGAGTCATCTCAGCCCTAGTGTAATTGTTCACCCCCTGTCACACTCAACGTGACTACATTTTCAAACGAGTGCCTTGGCCTGAATAGGGCATTGCTGGAATTGTTTGGTTCCAGTTCTCAACGGCTTTATCATTTGCATCCCAGGGTGTGTCTTTTGTTTCACATCTGGGCAGATGCGGACTTTTACAGAGTCCCCCACCAGAGCTATTGGAACAAGCAGCGTATCCTTACAGAAGGAAGTTGAACTGATTTTTTAGATGTTTGCACATGTGCGTGGTGTGTGTTGGGGGCAGGGCGGGGGCTAGGGAGGAGTGGCAGAGTGCAGAGTGTCACAGAAGGCGATGTCTGATTGCAGCTGCGCAGCTTCTCAACACAGAATAGGACTCAAGCTGAATAGGTTTAGATTTTGGATTTGTGGTCTGAAATCTCCTTGATTCATATTTCTGTTTTGAGGGTTTTTGTCACTTTCATAGCTAAGCCTTCACTGATGGTCTCAGGATGGAAGGCCCAGAGGCCCAGAGTGCCTTAGCATTTCTTCATCTTGGAACTGAGCCAGAGAACAGGACAGTGGCCACTGTCCACAGGGAGGTGGGCACCTCTCTCTTCCTTGTTCATTTCATCTAATAAAGAGAACGTGATTGAAAGTCAGACTGTCAAACATAACTAACTCCAAAGCTGCCTCTCCACATCTGGGAAGGTCTCAGGAACTGCTGGAGAAGTTCCCAGTGTGGCAAGGCCCACACTGAGATAAAAAAAGATTTAAACTTTCCAAATTAGGGGGATGTAGTATTCCTAAAGTGATAAAGACAGGTGTTAAGATTCATTCAGTAGATGTTGCTTGTGTGCCCATGAATCAAGCCGATGCTCAGGGGATTGTGGTACAAGAGGAAGAGGCCCTTGAGACCCTGTCTTCAAGAAGTTCACAGCCTAGTGTGCTTGTGGGCATGCAGATGGTCATGACAGAGCAGAGGCGTGTCAGAGTGCTGTGGAAAATTAGGACAGCAGGGTCTGCCCAAGGAGACCAGCCAAAGTTTTTGAAAAGTAGGAGGTACTTTTGTTAGAACTTGAAGGATGAGTAATGGTGTTTACTATTAATAAATTGGACAATTTGGGGGACAGTATTTCAGGCAAAGTTTAAGGTGGCTAGAAACTCATGTATAGTGTTGGAGATGAGATGGTTAAAACATGAAGAACACAGTGTCTGTTAATTTTACACTGTAGATGTATTAGTATGTGTTCAGCTGCAAGGTACAGAAATCCCTAACACAAAGGGGTTAAACTCTAAAAAAGATTTGTCAGCATATATAATATGCTCAAAGGCAGGGATATTTCAAGAAGGCTGAATTCAGTAGCTCAACGCTATTATTAAGGACCTAGGTTCCTTCCACCTTTCTGCTCTGCCATCCTTGGTATGATGGTTTATCCTCAGACTTGCTCTTCTCCTGAGCAGAAGATGACTGAAAAGAGGGAGAGGTTGGTTTTCTTTCTTCCTTGATCTGTATCTTTTTAATCAGTGAGGAAAAGCTTTCTTAAGAAGCTCTCATCAACTCATCCTCATGGCTCAGTGGCCAAAACTGCGTGACATGCCCAATCCTAAACCATTCGCTGGCAAGGGGAATGCAGTCACCATGACTGGCTCACGCTAACCTTGACTTTCCCCCTGGAGGGGGAAAGACCCACTTTTTCTGAAATATATGGCCAGATAGAGGATAGTGGAGCAAAATCGGGCCTGAGAAAAAGTAGGGGAAAGTGGACAAATGACTGCAGAGTTGGCAATCAACAGTGTTTGCTACAGTAGGTTATAAACAATTATGATAGATGTTTGAGCAGGAGTTGGCATGATTAGCTCTTCAGGTTAAAAAAAAAAATCCTGTCATCAGTGTAGAGTTTATTTTTATAGATGTAACAAATGGAATAATTCTATGAGAAGTCAAGCTACCAATCTATACATATATATATGTGTATATACACACATACACACACACGCGCGCACACACACATACATGTATATATATATACACACACACACACATATATGGAATTTGAGCTAAATTTTTTCTTGGGCACGCTCTCTTCTCTACCTTCAGGGATAAAGGGTAGCTGAGGCATGGGGAGGTTCCAGAACAGAGTAGAAGGTTTTCACTCAGGATTTGCCAGGAAGTCTTTCATGGTACTGTGACAAGCATGCAGCTTTTTCAAAATCCAGATGATCATATGGTCCACTCCGAAGGCTTGCTGTCATCAGAGAATCCCAGCTTGCTGGAGCTGGATGTGACTTTGAAGTCAGTTCAAAACTTTTATTTTACAAATGAGGAAACTGAGGTCCAGACAAGAGAAGTGACTGGTTCAGTTTCTATGTTTGTACATGGCTGAGTGGCAACCAAATCACACCTTCTTCACTCCCGGCCCTATGCTCTTTGTAATGGGTTCTCTGGGTCAGCTCTTTAGGGGGCTTATGTGTCCATTCAGGGGTACTGGAAAGGTTCTGTAGGCCCTCTTCCTATGTTTCTATTATCCTTGACAATAAATCTATTGTTGGAATTGAAAAGCAATAATGCTTTGGTTTCTTTAAAAGGTAAACAATACTGACAGGTATAATGCCTCAGCTCTCTTATTCATTTTTAATATAATCCATAGGTTTTTTTCTTTGAAGCAGTTTAGTGGGGAATGAGGATGAGA
Source organism: Madoqua kirkii (assembly GCA_006408675.1). Lineage (NCBI taxonomy): Eukaryota > Metazoa > Chordata > Mammalia > Artiodactyla > Bovidae > Madoqua > Madoqua kirkii. The sequence continues at coordinate 32,370 of SJYC01081551.1, read as the reverse complement.
TCTCAAGGGCACTGGGAGTCTGAGAGAGTTGAAAGAAGGCCCTAAGCTGTGGAATCGGAGACTTGAAGCCTCTTGGCTTTGTTGAGGTCTTTTCCTATCTCACCAAGTCAAAAATAAACTAAATAAGAGCCTTGGTGACTGAGACATTAATGAGTGGCAACTGGTATGCTTCTGTGAGGTGAAACCTCTGACCCATTTTTCCTGGGGACTCAAACATCCTTCAGAGTGACTCACACACTCTGTCTCCACTCTTTCCTTTGACTTTTGCTGTCTATATCTGTGCCTGGTCCCCCTAGAACATACCCGCACCTTGGCAAAAAATTTTAACCAGAAATTTCTGAAAGTTTGCCGCTGTAGATGAATAGTGCTTCAAACAGCAGCCACCAAAAAGAAAAAGAAAAAAAAAAAGCTTTCTAAATACTAGAAATGGTTTTACAATCAGAATTAAATTTTACTGAAAAAGTGCTACATGCAAATCACCAAGTTAACTACAGAGTGCTCTGTAAAACCCATTTATTTCATCTTTACTGTTGAAAATATCTTTAAAGTATGTTAGTTGATTTTTCTGGTAGTAGGCCAAACATTATAAAGCTGCTAGTTTTAGATGTGGAATGTAGATCAAGATTGGGCTGAATCTGAATAACCATTCTTGGAGGTTGTGTAAAGATGGTTCCGTTTCTGTAAAACAAGCAAACAAAAACAGCCCTATGTATGTGTGTGTCTGTCATAGGGTTACCTCATCCTAGAGAAACATAAATGGATATATATGAAGTTGTTAACAAGGGTTACTTTACTGGGCAGTGCTGATATGGATGAGTGAAGATGGCTGGGGCAAGTCAAAAAAAACTGTAAGAGGAAAAAGGGCATTGAAGGGGCATGTATATAAATTTATATAAATATATCTTTATTTATAGATAGACGCACAACAATTTGAGTAAGACGCTTTCAAAAAGTGATCTGAGAAATGAGAAAATGGAAGTGAGTCTAATTCTCATGTACACTGAAAGGGAGAACATGCTTTGGCTCTCTGGCTAGACTGCATGTTTATTGAGGGGCCTTCAAACTTGAAATTTTAAGGTTCTCTACAGTTCTGTTAAAGAATCTGTCTGCCAGTACAGGAGATGCAATAGACTTGGGTTTGATCCCTGGGTTGGGAAGATCCCCTGGAGGAAGAAATGGCAATCCATTCCAGTAGTCTTAGAAAATTCTGAGGACAGACGAGCCTGGGGGGCTATAGTCTGTGGGGCTGCACAGAGTTGGATACCACTGAGAGTACACACACAAATACACACACAGAGTTCTCTCAATTAAATTTGTCTGGGAATGCTGCTCTACTTTAGCATTTTGTTTACTATCATCTATCTACTTGTTATGTATTGTTAGTTTTTCATTTCATTTTTGCCATCTTTTATCAGTAAAGGCTGATTATAATTGAAAAATATGTATTATACATTATTATATACATAATTAGATCTAAGTTTATTTCACTATTATATACAGTTTGCTCTACAGTAGGAATTTGGTCTGTCTTAAAAAAATCCTCTAGTATTTCTATGATGTCCCATTTTAAAGGAAGCCCTCAAAGTATTAGGAAGAGATCCCTGAGTAAGCTGGTATCTCCTTTCAGAAAGTGTGCCTAGAGTGGGCTGTGACTGCTCTGGGGGTCACCCAGCACATTCCTGTGGCATTCTTCTGTGCAGAGGCTAGAGGCCTGCATCCACCTCTTTTGGCACACACACACACAGCACATGTGGGATGGCAGACAGCTTTTCCTAGGCATTTAACATTTGTCAGATGCTTTGCTCACAGTAAATCAGCAAGGGCAAATATTTCACATCCATTTAATAGATCAGGAGCCTGAGGCCCACAGGGCTCAAGTAATCTATGCAAGAATGAGTAAACTGAGCCAATTTTGAAAATCTGGTTTCTTTGATTCAGTAGGACAGGTTTTTTTTTTTTTTTTTTTCCTCTTCCACTACACAAACTCAGCCACATCAGAAGGAAAACTGGAAGGGTTTTCTTAACTCTGAGGACTTTCCTTCCTTTGATTCTTTCCCCAGCCACTGCTTTTGAGCCTGGGACGGGGGATGGAAGAGAAAGATCAGGAGAGGGAAGACAAGGATAGTCTCTATTCATTCAAATGCCAGGTTTCCTGGGAGAAAGGACCGCTGGGGAATAGTTCAGATTTGGGAAAACCTCCTTCTAAGAATCTCATCTACTCACTCACTTGGCTACCAGAGTATTGTATTCTGACCTTCTTAAGATGGGAGGAACTGAGCTTGGGAATGTTTAAAGATATAAAAAGTGAGAACAGGTAGGGGAGGGGATTAATGATGTGAGCAGACTAAACTTCTTTCCCAAATCTTGAATTCCCCAAGGGTAAGCTTCCTTTTGTTAAGTTAAGTAGCAAGGGTTGAAAGAAACTTCCAGTAAAAGAAACTGTAATGGCCTATGGCCTACAATAAAACGGAAACAATGTAATGTGGATTTGTTTTCTCCATTGCTTTGGACTCTCCACCGCTCTCAGATTCAATTCAGTGCAAATGTATTTGTTGTGTTTATTCCGCTCTGACATATGTACTTTCCAATTGAACTACTGTTTGAGTCTGTCTAGGGTGCCTATTTGACATTTGAAGTCATTAATTATTGCGTAGGTTTCATCAGTTGTTTTAGCAGAAGGCTTTTGTTTGCTTCCCTTAAGACCTTTTTTTTAAACTTTCTAATAGGACAAAATAGCAGAGGACTGATTTTTGCTTCTTGTTGGCTCAAGCAGGAAACATGAGCCAGCCTTTGATTCCTCCATGTTTGATTGATAATTTTGAGAGTGTCTAGCCAGGTATTCTGAGTGTGATCCAGCAGGTAACAGCTGGAGAGCGTGTGGCAAGAGAAACCACACAGCAAGGGGCCAAATCACATTTTTCATTTATTATGGAACAGTTATGGATAAACTGATGCTTAACACACGGCAATCTGATGTTTGATACAGTGTGTAATGTATGTTACTGTGTGTGTGGTCATACAATTACGTTCTGCATAATTGCTCATACAGTCTATTGTAAGCTTGGAATATACATATTTTTAAGTGTATTTCTCTTGAATTTTTTCGCAGAAAAATTATGTTTTACATAGGTTAATACAGATTAAGATTAAGCTACATGTAGTTGTTTGGTGTCTATGACCCTCAGGGTCCTGCACCCCTCTCTGAATTGTGGATATCCCCCCTACACCGAGCAGTGCTCCGACAACAGCTGGGTATCCTGCAATTCAACTCAATACATTTCTGATGCTGTCTACCTGGAGACAGCATCAGATTTTACAGATTAAACATTCAGTCCCACAACATTACCCTCCACTTCTGAGAGCGGCCAGTTGAGTCCAGATCCTCATCTTTGCTTCTGACTGACTGGTTACTATAAATCAGAAGTTCCTATGATCTCCTCCTTGGGTTCAATTAATTTGTTAAATGTGCTCCAAGAACTCAGAGAAACCTTTTTCTTATTAGATTTCCAGTTTATTGTAAAAGGATAGAACTCAGGAACAGCCAGATGGAAGAGACAAGGACAAGATAGGGGGAAAGAGGCACAGAACTTCCAAGCCTCTTTCAGAGCAGGCTACCTCCCCAAATCTCCACGTGTTCACCAGGGAGCTCCCTGAACCCGTCTTTTGGATTTTTCACAGAGGCTTCCTTTCATAAGCATGATTGACTAAGTCATTTGCCATTGGTTCTTGAACTCATCTCCAGCCCTCTCTATTCACAGGACAGGGAGAGGGACTAAAAGCTCCAACCCCTCTAATCTTGTGGTTCCTTCCCCCAATCAAAGATCTCCCCACCCCACCCCCACGCCCATGGAACCCCATTCCATCCTTAGATGTGGCCCAAAAGTCATTAACAAAACACAAACATCAATTTTATTGCTCTTACACATAGTAAATTCCAAGGGCTTAAGGAACTCTGTGCCTAAAACTGGACAAAGATCAAATATATATTTTAAAATTATAAATCACAATATGACAGATACTGTACCCTCTATATGCCTACTTGATGCTAAAATAAATAAATGCTGTAGAAATACTCAGGCATTTTGAAGAACAAGAGAAAAATCTTCTAAGACATTTCAAAGGGCAGCACCAGAAGAAACAAGAGACAGTCAATATGTAACTGGTGGTGTTTCCTCTTGTAGTTGCCTTCTTTTGCCTTTTGACTGATTGGTTAAGGGATCCTAAAAGGCATCTCTGCTGTCTTTGCCCAGGGAATCATCAGCCCTCCTGTGAGTAATAACCAGGCTTTGTGATCTGCTGCTTGCTAGTTATAAATATGCTCTCAACAGCTTTTTAGACACTGTTAAACATTAAACAGACCCAGGATAATTGAAAACAGTAATTCTTATACCATTTAAATTCAAGGAAACTAATAGCTAATTTAGGATAGGAAAGGATAACAAGAGATGTTCACATTTTCTTCTTGATGAAGGGGGCAACTGGTACCAAAGTTTATTCCACCAAGCCCATAATTTCTGAATTTGGGGCTCAATTACATGCAAAAATGGAAAATTGGAGACTTTGAATGAATTTCCTATTTAATCTCGCTTCAGAATTTCCTTAATTGGCATGGATTCTAAATTAAGAACCACAGAAAATAACATAGGTCCTATTTTGAGCTTCCCTGGTGGCTCAGTGGTAAAGAATCCGCCTGCCAATGCAAGAGATTTGAGTTTGATCCCTGGGTCAGGAAGATCCTCTGGAGAAGGAAATGGCTACCATTTCAGTATTCTTACCTGGTAAATCCCATGGACAGAGAAGTCTGGTGGGCTATAGTCCATAGGGTCACAAAAGAGTAAGACATGACTTAGCAACTAAACAATGAAACAAATGCATACAGCATAAAACTCACCTTTTAAAATGTACAATTTGGTGGCGGTTAGTATATTTACAAAGTAGTACAACCATCACAAGTATCAAATTTTAAGAATATTTTTATCACCCCAAAAGAAACCCCATACCCATTAGCAATTACTTCCATTTCCTCCCTCCTTCAAGCCATGGCAATAGCTGACATACTTTCTTTCTCTATAAGTTTCTAGCCTATTTACTCCTTCATTAATTAGATGAACTAAGTCATAGTGTTTATTTTTGGCCCATGTCTTCTGTCAAGAGTCCTTTGCACTCTCCTCGTATGTACTATTTCTACACTGAAGGCCTCCCATGTATAAATACCCATATAAAGAACTTACTACAATTTTATCATGTCTTTTTGTCTCATGTTGGTTATTAATTCCAGGAGATCAGGAGGATCTTAAAATTTGCCATTTATTGAGCACTTCTTGTGTTACTGGGACTTGATTGAGGTATTTATTGGGTGCCTACTCCTTACTAGGCACTGTGCTACGTGCTGGGGGTGCAATTTCTATTTCTGAATTATTTGATTTTTCTGCTGCCTTGGATGCTTTATATTGTTATTACAATTGCATAGACGTTGAATGTAAGGTCCAGATTTTTCCAGCTAGTAAGTGGGAGAGGAAGGATATGAACGCAAAGTTGGACAGACTTTTCAAGTCATAGTACACTTAGTACGATCCCTATCATAACCTTCACAGAAATATTCCCGCATATACCTAATTCAATACCCAACACTCACAGTGTGCTTGGTCTATATTTTGTTTTGGACTGATGCTCTTCACATACCCCTATTGTACAAAATTTAGAGTAGTAAGTGTGTTTTAAAAAATACGAGAAAATGTTTAACCTCACAAGTTATCAAAGGAATGCAAAGCTGAAAGAAAAAGGAGGTCTTTTTTTTTTTTTTTAAATCTTCTGGCCACATTGCACAGCATGTGGGATCTTGTTCCTCACCCAAGGATTGAACCTGGGTCCCCTGCGTTGGAACTGCAGAATCTAAAACACTAGACCACCAGGGAAGTTCTGAGGTATTATTTTATATTTGCTAACAAGCATTTATAAAGTGATAATATTTAAGTGTTTGCAAAATTTTGGTATATCCTTAAATTTCAGATGAAAGTATGGAATGTAAGAACTGTCCAAAAAAGTTCAATTCCCCAGATTTATTGAAGGAATTTAACATAAAGAAATAATCCAAATAAAGAGAAGAGCATTTTATGTAGAAAAAATGTTCAATTACAACATTATTTCTACTGCCAATGAATTATTTAAATGCCCAAAAACAGTTTAATGTTACAGTGTGGTAGATATTCTTAAATAGAACATTATGCAGCAACCAAAAGTGGTAATTATGAAGACCTAAAAAATGTTTGAAAACAATTAAAAAATTTGAATGGGACTTATATTTAAGCGTTGAGTATAACCGTGTAACGATTACATTTGAAAACAAGTTTTAAAAACTTACAACCCTTGGCACAGAGTAAACAGTAATGGTTGAATGAAGGGGTGACTGAACAGAAATAGAAAACATCTTGCTTGGTATGTAATCTCATCCCCAGATGTTATAGGATTTAAATAATATACTATGGTTGAAGCAAGATATTTTTAATCATGCTAAAGCTTTCATAGTGACCCAGGAAACATCAATTGTTATGAGATTGTAGGTCTAGAAAAGTTTAACATTTTTGATGACACATGCATGCGAATGATGTATAACAAAACCTTAGACCATTTAAAGAATGCTAATAATTATATCAACAATCATAATAGCCTTATTAGGGCCCAGGAGCTTAAGCTTCCTTAGCTTCAGGACTGATGAGCCTTTGAGTGTTGCATTTCCAATGGAAAGGTTCCACTTTCTACCTTCTGACTACATACCCAAGGCTTAAACATGATGGGTATATTACAGTATAAAAGAGCTTCAGTTCAGTTCAATTCAGTCGCTCAGTCATGTCTGACTCTTTGTGACCCCATGAATCGCAGCACGCCAGGCCTCCCTGTCCATTACCATCTCCCAGAGTTCACTCAGACTCATGCCCATTGAGTCAGTGATGCCATCCAGCCATCTCATCCTCTGTTGTCCCCTTCCCCTCCTGCTCAGAATGGGACTTATATTTAAGCGTTGAGTATAACCGTGTAACGATTACATTTGAAAACAAGTTTTAAAAACTTACAACCCTTGGCACAGAGTAAACAGTAATGGTTGAATGAAGGGGTGACTGAACAGAAATAGAAAACATCTTGCTTGGTATGTAATCTCATCCCCAGATGTTATAGGATTTAAATAATATACTATGGTTGAAGCAAGATATTTTTAATCATGCTAAAGCTTTCATAGTGACCCAGGAAACATCAATTGTTATGAGATTGTAGGTCTAGAAAAGTTTAACATTTTTGATGACACATGCATGCGAATGATGTATAACAAAACCTTAGACCATTTAAAGAATGCTAATAATTATATCAACAATCATAATAGCCTTATTAGGGCCCAGGAGCTTAAGCTTCCTTAGCTTCAGGACTGATGAGCCTTTGAGTGTTGCATTTCCAATGGAAAGGTTCCACTTTCTACCTTCTGACTACATACCCAAGGCTTAAACATGATGGGTATATTACAGTATAAAAGAGCTTCAGTTCAGTTCAATTCAGTCGCTCAGTCATGTCTGACTCTTTGTGACCCCATGAATCGCAGCACGCCAGGCCTCCCTGTCCATTACCATCTCCCAGAGTTCACTCAGACTCATGCCCATTGAGTCAGTGATGCCATCCAGCCATCTCATCCTCTGTTGTCCCCTTCCCCTCCTGCTCCCAATCCCTCCCAGCATCAGAGTCTTCCAATGAGTCAGCTCTTCGCATGAGGTGGCCAAAGTACTGGAGTTTCAGCTTTAACATCATTCCTTCCAAAGAAATCCCAGGGCTGATCTCCTTCAGAATGGACTGGTTGGATCTCCTTGCAGTCCAAGGGACTCTCAAGAGTCTTCTCCAACACCACACTTCAAAAGCATCAATTCTTCAGTGCTCAGCTTTCTTCACAGTCCAACTCTCACATCCATACATGACTACTGGAAAAACCATAGCCTTGATTAGACGGACCTTAGTCGGCAAAGTAATGTCTCTGCTTTTGAATATGCTATCTAGGTTGGTCATAACTTTTCTTTCAAGGAGTAAGTGTCTTTTAATTTCGTGGCTGCAGTCACCATCTGCAGTGATTTGGGAGCCCCTCAAAATAAAGTCTGACACTGTTTCCATTGTTTCTCCATCTATTTCCCATGAAATGATGGGACTGGATGCCTATATATTAATATTTACCTAGGAATTGTATACAAGGCATGTAAAGTAATACTTGTAACTCTGAATGGTATAACCTATATTTTATTATACCTATAAGAAGACACGTACATGTGCATATCATTTTCATGGGACTGGAATGGGGTTATAGCACATTAACTAGCTCTGGCAGAAGGAGACATTTATTAATCATCACAGCCTCTGTTTCTTCTTTTCTAAACATTTTTATTTATTTAATTTTGCCTGCACTGCATCTTCATTGCTGAGCTTGGGTCCTCTCCAGTTGTGGTGAGTGGGAGTCATTCTCCAGTTGCAGATGGACTTCTCATGGCGGTGGCCTCCCTTGCTGTGGAACATGGGCTCTAAGTTATTTGGGCTTCCATAGTTGTAGGGCATGGGCTCAGCTACTGTGCCACATGGGCTTTAGTTGCCCTGTGGCATGTGGAGTCTTCCCATACCAGGGATCAAACTCCTGTCCCCTGCATTGGCAGGTGGGCTCCTAACCACTGGACCACGGAGGAAATCCTGGTTCTTTTATGTCTTGGAGGCCCACTCCTGAGCTTCTCCCCACTGTCACCATTGAGGAACATGTCTCCAGGCCTCTCCAATTCTTCATCTGCCTCTGCCCAGATGCTCAGCACCCAGCGATGCCTTGGTCACTGGAAACAGCCACCAACAGGTTCTGCCTTGCTTAGCCGTCCCCCTTTTACTTGTCCAGTTCTGTCTCAATCCATGGCTCTACCTAGGCTCCTTCGCTCGTTTTTTTTCTGAGTAGAAATTAACTCAGGTTGTTAGAGGGGGAAGAACTGTAAATTGTAGCACAAAAATCTGCTGTTAAAGAAAAAGGAAGCTGTTCTAATTTTGAGCACTGCAAATACATTAAACCACTTATTGAAGTCTTCTTGGTGCCTCAATATTACATGGCCTTATGACCTTCACTCCAGGCACCTGAGATTAATAGCTTTTAAGGAAGACAGTCTTAAACAACTAAACAGGAAATAGGACATCCCAAATCTGAGGATAGTCACTGTAGGACTAGAACATAACAGAGCATATCTGAATTTTGTAAGGTCACAGAAGAGATGGTTTCTATTCAGGAATCCTTTAGTGAGAAAAGAAGGCTGTTCGTAGAAAGTGGAGGGGGAGGATAAAGTGGGTACGACTCTTGGCTTACATTAATTGGCAAGATACATGGACTCTGGAGTAGGATACAGCTGCAGGAACATTTGAGGGGGATAGTTACCTCTGTAGTTACAGCTTTGGGAAGAGATCAGCAGAAAGTTTTGGCTAAGTTATTGATGACCAAGTGGCAGTTAATTATGGCATTTCTAACATCCAGATAGTTGCTTTTAGACTGGATAGTCTAACATCTGAACAGTCACTTTAGACTGAATTTTATTTGTGCTTAGTTATTCTTAAATGCATATATTTTTATGCTCTTCTCAATCTTGGAGGTAGAATGAAAAATTAGATATCAACTTCTTTTTAATTTTAATCACATATTTGAAACTTCTGCATGAAAATGTCACCCATCAAAATAATGAGGTTTTCTGATCACAGTGTAACATTTCACCCTAGCTCTCACCACCCTCAGGATTTTACTGCTGTATGAGAGCTCAAGATTTGGGGAAAACAAATAGAAGGTTCTCATAGCAGAGCTAAGGCAGGGGTTGCTGCACTGACAAAGAAGAAACCATGTGTGGGAATATGGTGAAAAGAGGACAGTTATCCCACTAATGTGTGGTCAAAACCTTGGGAGAAAACACATAGTTCCTATTTGATCCTGAATTTATACCATGTTTAATTAAAAGAACATAGGCTCTTAAATCAGCGTGAATCTTTATTTCATTACTTAAAAGCTGTATAACATTGAGCAAGTTGATTTATCTAGTTGTACGCAAGCTTTGGGCTTCCCTGGTGGCTCAGTGGTGAAAGAGTCACTTGCAACTTAAGAGATACGGGTTTGATCCTTAGGTTGGGAAATCCCCTGGAGGAGGAAATGGCGACCCACTCCAGTATGTCTGTCCAGGAAATCTCACAGTCCATGGAGTCACAGAGTCGGACACAAATTAGTGACTAAGCACAGACTCAAATTTCAGCATGCATCATTAGAATCCCCTAGAGGGCTATATTTACACAGATTGCAGAGGTCTATCCCAAAGTTTCAGATTCAGTAGTGATGGGTAAGGCTTGAGAATTTGCATTTCCAACAAATTTTCAGGGACCAGACTTCAAGAACCATCAGATTAACCCAATCTGAGTCTCAATCTTTTCACCTATAAAATGATGCTAATTTTACCTATGTCACAGAATTGTGTGACAATAATATCCAGCTTGTATTGAGCACTTAAGTGGTGTGCCAGCCAAACACTATCCTAAGCATGTTGCAATCATTTAATTCTCACAGATGGGACTTCCCTGGAGGTTCAATGGCTAAGACTCCACACTTCCAGGGGTGGTAACGGGTTCCAACCCTGGTCAGGGGACTAAGATCCTGCATCCTGCATGCTGTGTGCACAGCCAAAAATAGAGGAGAAAGTTCTCAGAAACCTTTGAGAAAGGATTTTCTATCACAGAAGAGGTAACTGAGACAAGGAAAGCTTGCTTAAGGTCAAACAGCTAAGAAGCAGAATTTTGATTCAGGCAGTCTTGGGACCAGAGCCCTGATGCCATCTTTGAAATTATAGGAGATCATGTGTAAGGTATTGTTATGGTGTCTGGCACATGGCTAATTAATATATGTAGCAACTGGTAGCAATGTTGAGTCGTTCTTTCTCAAAAGGACCCAGGGCAGGAAAAAAAAAAAAAAGGGAAACAAGATACAGGAAGATGATGTGCATGCATTCTCGGCTTCATCTGTCAAATGGTGTCAGGCTGGTGGTTTGGCCCCCTGAGCCTCTTTGCTTCCTCATCTTAATAAAAAGATATATGGAGAAAGGGGATAGTGATGGGAGCATCAGTCTTCAGAAGCTTCACCCAGCCACTTTGTCTAGTGTTAAGCCCTAGATTTCACTCTCTCAGGGTGAGACGAACCTCAACCCCAAAGCACATTTACACATCATCCAGGATGGCTCAGAGCTTGGCCGAAAGGGAGAGTATTTTCTAGAGCCAAGCTTTAGCATTCTCATTGGAACTGGAATCCACTCAAGTTCAAATATATCCCTCGAGCCAATTTTGACTATGTGCCTAATATGATGATGATACTAGACATATAACACTGCTGCTGCTGCTGCTGCTAAGTCGCTTCAGTCGTGTCCAACTCTGTGTGACCCCATAGATGGCAGCCCACCAGGCTCCCCTGCCCCTGGGATTCTCTAGGCAAGAACACTGGAGTGGGTTGCCATTTCCTTCTCCAATGCTTGAAAGTGAAAAGTGAAAGTGAGGTCACTCAGTCGTGTCCAACTCTTCGCAACCCCATGGACTGTAGCCTACCAGGCTTTTCCGTCCATGGGATTTTCCAGGCAAGAGTACTGGAATGGGATGCCATCGCCTTCTCCACATATAACACTAGATAGGGTATATAACTTCTCTGAAGAGAAAAATAGGATAAGGACATGAGAAGACCCTAGTTATTCATTGCATCATTCTGTCTTTAATGAAAGTCTGTGGAATGATTTTCTTGGGGAGTGGAAGTCACTTCCAGGACAGTTGCCTAGAGTTGTCACTAACTTGTCCTGAGAAGAAGTCAGAGCCTTAATGTTTATAAGCTCATCAAGCCACAAACTAAGTCTTGAATTAGAGAAACAAAATTCTCCCGGTTCAATGCTTTAGTAAGTAGCAGCAGGGAAAATGGTGACTCATTATGTAAGATATTGTGATGGATATCTTTTATCTTTAGCTCTATTTGGAAAATAATGTCTTTAAACGTAACACCTTCAACTCTGTCCTTCGGATATTTCTTCTTTTACACCTTGAAAAACAGTCATATACCTTGAACAAATTCAGTGACATTTCTGTTGCAAAAGTCTGACACGTAGAAAAGTCAGAGGGAATTTTTCCCCAAAGAAGGAAATAAACAAAATCCAATTATTTATGGTTGTAACTGGAATTATTCCAATTGCTCAGGATTTAGCTATTATTCCCTTGAGAAAGCAAAATACGCAAAGTACTAAGGATGAGGGTAATGTGATAAATGAGGATATGGCTTTTACTTCTGTGACTATTATCATTAATAAAACAAATATGTACTTATATACCTTCATACCTATATTTATGAATATCTACACCATTCCTTTTGTATTAGTTACTACATATTGAAAACTAAGACAAGGTAGACATTCAGAACAGAAAATATAATTGACAAAGTTGGACCCTTTTCATCAAGAAGAACAGATGTATTTTCCTGGTCTTGCTATAATACTCTGAGCAAGCTGTCCTATCCTTGCATGCACTGCATTTTTCCATCCACACCCCTTACCTCCAGAAGGGAATGCCATGAGGATTATCAGGACAATGTTAGCAAACGTGTCTAGAATTTGCTGGTAGGAGGCAACACTGAAAATCAAAGCACAATAATGTTTGGCACTTTTGATAATCTAGGGTCTAACTTCTCTGACTAAAGCTTGCTCTGCATAGAAACACAAATATCAAATCCTGGCCTGTAAGTTCCATCGCCAGTTACTTACTCATTAGCTGGGGACCTTTGATGTTTTCCATCTACGAAGTTTCTAATCTTTCTGAAAAGTAGAGGAAGCACTCATTGGTTTACGTTTACATTTGGCATTTTAATTTTGTAATTCCACCTTTCCCTTCCCCCTTTCTTTCCACTTTGCAGATCTCACAGGTGTCTGGTCCGACCTGTCAGGTGGGTCTCTGTTTGCCTGTCATTTGGGAAGCTGATGGTCTTACCTGGGCATGGCTGATTGCACAAAGCGGAACAGGGGTTAGTTTGAATTGCAGGTGTGAGCAATCAGTGTAGATCAGCACTAATCCATCAGATATTAGAACTGCCAAGCTGCAGCAGACATGGCAGAGAGAGCCAAAACCTGAGCGTGACGGTAGCTGTGTGTGTGTGTGTGTGTGTGTGTGTGTGTGTGTGTGTGTGTAACCAGTAGTTCCAGTGCTAAAGGATTTTATGTTTGCAGAACATGGTCTCCCTGATGCTGACCATGACATTTCCTTATTGAGGACCCACGCTGACTGTGGCTATATAAAACCTCATGGTGATAAGAGGCAAATGAGAAACTGATCACACCTTCAGGTAGCTTATACCCCAGAAGAGACATTGATATACAGCCTAAGATGTGCTTAGCTCACATTATGCAATGATATATACCTCAGCCTATAGAATTCTAAGTTCAAGTAGCCATTCTGTCATTTATTGTCTATTTGATCTTGGGAAAGTTTCTTATTTTCACTGAACTTCACATTCCCTCATGTATAAAATAGGGGTAATCCTTACTTGGAAAAATTATTGTCTCTGGCATATAGTAGGTGCTAAATACATGGGCTTTTTTTCCTTCTTTTTTTTTGAACTATTATCTTTAGGCAGTAGTATTGTCTGAGTGGTAATGTGAGTCATGAATGCCCTGAGCGGTCCATGTGGAGTGAGAACCAGGAGACCACACTTGTGATCCAGGAGGTCAACAAAGCTTTCAGGACGGGCAGGATGTGATGAACCTGAGCCTCGAAGATTCAGATGGGTTCACAGGGAAGCGGCATGGCAGGTGGGCTCTGGGACAGCAGCAAGTCCATTTGGGTTAAACCATTCAGACCTAAAAGTCTGAAGGATCCAGGCTGTCAAGGACAGTGCTCCTAATAGGTTTGTCCTTCCAAAACAAATTCTGAGATCTGAAGCCCTGTCAGCCGTTTGTCAAGGTTCTGGTGTAAATACATCATTGTCATCCACTTGTACAAGACGCCCAGGCAACACAGGAGGCACACTTTTCCTTCTTGCCAGAGAGTCTGACTGAATGTTATCTTCCTTAGTCAAAGAATTTCTTGGCAGTATATATTACATCAGGGAGCGTTGACCTTCGATTAACTTCAGTACCACAAACATGAAGGAGGAACCACCTCCTCACATGAGGAGAATCCCCTACTGCACTGATGCTTTGGATCTAAATGTGGGTCCATAAGCCTGTGAGGCCCAAGAGGCTGCAGCAGGACTGAGGTACACTACAAGAGGTTTTGGGTGTCCACTTTACATGGTGCTCTTTTCACAATTCAGATAAGTCAAGTTGCTATGCTGGCCAGCTTGCACTTATACAGTGCTGCAGGTCAGTTTATCTCAATAAAAGTGGGAAAAAATTAAAACATTAAAAAGGCTGAAATACACAAAAAAGTGACTTGTGAGCAAAACGCTCGGTAGTATAGGCACATGGAAAGTAATAGATGAAGTCAGGAAACCTCTGTCATTTATTAATAGGGAGACCCTGGAACATACCACTTCATCTTCTAGGGTCTCAGCTGCCCCGGGTATAAAATTAGGGTGTCATTGGAGAAGGAAATGGCAATCCACTCCAGTACTATTGCCTGGAAAATCCCATGGATGGAGGAGCCTGGTAGTCTACAGTCCATGGGGTTGCAAAGAGTTGGACACGACTGAGAGACTTCACTCACACTAATCATGAGTGCAAATCAATTTTTTTTTTTTAATTCTAAGTTTCTCTTGTGTGTGCTCAGCCCCTCAGCCATGTCTGACTTTTTGCAACCCCATGGACTGTAGCCCGACAGGCTCCTCTATCCATTAAATTTTCCAGGCAAGAATACTGGAGTGAGTAGTTCTTCAGGTGATCTTCCCCACCCAGGAATCGAATCTGGGTCTCCTGCATTGAAGGAGGATTCTTTACCATGTGAGCCACCAGTTTCTTAGGTGACAGCAAAAGCTGTTTTATACCAACAAATCTAGTGTAGAATCACAACCTGTAAATGCGAGCAGAGCAGCTCCGGCCAGTGGGCACAGGTCCTGCCAAGGCCTCAATATCCTCTCTCTCCTCCCCATCCTCAGAGTTGGGTGGAGAAGGTCACCTTGTCCTCTTCAGGGCACGATGTCCAAGCTGATAGACTACAAAGCTGCTGAGATTTCTCATACTTCCTACAAGTTCCAGCCTATCACAGCTTAAATTAATGTAGTTTTCAATTTTTCTTTAAGTTGACTGAAACATTTTAGAAAATAAACTCATCTACCTAGACCTCTCTTTTAGCAGATTGCATAATTTTTCTCTCTGCAATGGCTTTTATTCTCAAGACAAATTCCATTTCACTAATAATTGTCAGAGCTCCAATACTAAGATCCCTGATAGAAAGGGCATTGAAAGATTATATCTCATTCTGAGTCAGAGGTATTCTTATTCATACGGGAAGCTAGCCCTGTTAGGAAAGATACCCAAGTGTTCACAGTGAAAAAACCTTGTTTGGCATTGAAACAGAGGTGAGGAAACTTACAGAGAATTTTCTCAGCAGCAGAAGAGGCTTCCCCTGGAATGGGTTGATGCTTGTCTATTGATGTCTAGCCCAAGCGAGAGCAGCACAGTCATACTGAAAGGCAAATGCCCTGGCCCCTGGGAAATTTGAGCAAAAGGAAAGCAGCTGAAAGATGCTGAGATCTTAACCCTTCAAAAGTTTCCCAGTCCACTTCTACACTTGTTAGAACGATCAGTGCAAAGCTAGAGAAGATACATTAAAACACGGGCTTTCTGTGCTTCCTAGCACTGTCATTCCCCTGCCGCAGACTCAGTGGAGAAGAAAGTCAGTCCTTGATTATCTCCAAGGATACAAAAACTCAGGACACACTGTAAGCAGAATGATTATGCATATGTTGTTGTTGTCCAGTGGCCCAGTCATGTCCTACTCTCTGCGACTCCATGGACTGCAGCGTGCCAGGCCTCTCTGTCCTTCACTATCTCCCAGAGTTGGCCCAAGTTCATGTCCATTGCATTGGTGATGCCATCCAGCCATCTCATCCTCTGATGGCCTCTTCTCCTTTTGCACTCAGTCTTTGCCAGCATCAGGGATTTTTCCAATGAGTCAGCTCTTCACATCAGGTGACCAGAATACTGGAGCTTCAGCATCAATCCTTTGGATCAATATTCAGGGTTGATTTCCTTTAAGATTGACTGGTTTCATCTCCTGCTCTTCAAGAGACTTTCAGGAGTCTTCTCTAGCACCACAGTTTGAAGGCATCAATTCTTTGGAGATCTGCTTTCTTTACAGCCCAGCTTTCACTACTGTACATGACCACTGGGAAGATCATATGGGATTATGCACATAACCCAGGATGAATGCATTGTAAACTTTGAAATCATATCCTATATACAGTCACCATTTGCTGTCATGAAATACCTGTGGCCAGTTGACACACTTCATCTCAGAGAAGCAGCTGCACAGACCAAAGGATTCTCATGACCTTCTTGAGCTGCTCAAACTTCACCTTTGCAGCTAGTGAGCCCCATGGCTAGCCAAGGGGTGTGTATTCTCTTCTGTGCCTCGCTTCTGTCCTGTATTCAATGAAAGGGTTCTGTCCTGGAACTGTAATCTGAAGAAAGTCCCAGGTTCATCAATAATTCTTGAGAGTTGTGCTTGAAATTCTATGCTAATTTAAAATTCTATGCTAATATTGAATTACTAGGCTAAATTTTTCACACACATAAATGTACATTATTATACACATTATAATAAAAGGAAAACAAAGAAGCAAATCCTGGCAAACAGAAAAGCCAATAGCAAGCTAAATGTTGCATGTTGGCCCAACCAGTAGTATAGCTGTGTTAATTAAATGTTATTCTATGTTATTTCTGTTAGTTGCTCCAGTCCTGTCCGACTCTTTGTGGCTCCAGGGACTGCGACCGCGGCACCAGGCTGCTCTGTTCATGGAATTCTAGAGGCAAGAGTACTAGAATAGGTTGCCATTCCCTTCTCCAGGTCAGGATATTCCTGACCCATGGTTTGAACCTGGGTCTCCTTTGCAGGCAGATTCTTTCCCATCTGAGCACCCAGGGAAGCCCCTGATGTGTAAGGATATTCTAATTCAAAGCTTAATATTTGGAAAGTCCTTTCACCTCTCCAATCCTCAATTTCCTCTTCTGTAAAATCAGTTTAGTATAACTTACTTTGCAGAGTGGTTATGAGAAATAGTACTTTTTTTTTTTTTTTAACCTTCTTAGCATAGTGTCTGGGCCATAGTGAAAGTGAAGTCACTCAATTGTGTCTGACTCTGCGACTCCATGGCCTGTAGCCTACCAGACTTCTCCATCCATAAGATTTTCCAGGCAAGAGTACTGGAGTGGGTTGCCATTTCCTTCTCCAGTGTCTGGCTCATAGGAAGGGATAAATAGTAATTGCATTATTGTCATTTTTAGTCTCTATTTGTTAATTGGTTAACCTTGTTGATGTCTGAGTCTGAACCATGAACTCATCACACAAACTACTTATTTGAAATTCTCTAAAAGATTTCTCCTGTTAAGACTACATATTAAACAGCAGTGTTCATACCAAAAGGACACAGGAGAAATGGCCCATGTTCAGCCATCCAGTGATATATTCAGTTCAGTTCAGTTCACTTCAGTCACTCAGTCGTGCCCGACTCATTGCGACCCCATGAATCGCAGCATGCCAGGCCTCCCTGTTCATTATCATCTCTCGGAGTTCACTCAGATTCACGTCCATCAAGTCAGTGATGCCATCCAGCCATCTTATCCTCTGTCGTCCCTTTCTCCTCCTGCCCCCAATCCCTTCCAGCATCAGAGTCTTTTCCAATGAGTCAATTCTTCGCATGAGGTGGCGAAAATACTGGAGTTTCAGCTTTAGCATCATTCCTTCCAAAGAAATCCCAGGGCTGATCTCCTTCAGAATGGACTGGTTGGATCTCCTTGCAGTCCAAGGGACTCTCAAGAGTTTTCTCCAACACCACAGTTCAAAAGCATCAATTCTTCGGCGCTCAGCCTTCTTCACAGTCCAACTCTCACATCAACATCCTATAAATTTGGAATTACAAATTCATTATAAATCAACTCATTATAAGTCTTAAAAACTAAATAAATTATTATAATAAATAGTTTAAGATGCTCCTGAGGTGTGACTTAGCCTTTCCGGATCAATTCCAATACAATTTGGTTCAGACCAATTCCTAAAACACATGGGATTAAAATTAAATAAACAAATTGGCAGAGTGATATGAATTAAATCACTCTCCAGCCTTGCTAGCTTAATGCTAATGTGGACAAAGCTTAAATGGCTAATTCTACCTAGAAAGGAAGGTTTGAAGAGATATCTCCTTTCTATTCTTTGACCCCTTTGCTAGTTAAAGTGTTTTTGTTAGCTTGTGTGGAAAAAAAAAATACCCAGAAAAAGACTGCTAGGCATTTCTTTCCTTTGGTTTATTTTTTTCAGCCAAAGTATAAGACCTGACTTAGATGAATAGCAATTAAGGAATTTTTGTGGTTTATTTCCTGATCTAACTGCTTACTACTGAAGAAAGCAATTCTGACAAGCCTGTGTTAACCTGGGTCTTACCAAAACTGTAGAGCCAGAAACATTTTTGAAAGATTTAGATAGGATAGTCAGGCTGGAATTTTAACAATAAGTGCCTCTCAGGGTAGTTTTTCCTAGATCACATGGACTTAATATTTTTCCCCTTGGATACTGATTTTGTAGAAAATAAACCACTTTTCTATGCATTAGTTTCATATTTCAACAACATTGCAGACCTACAGCTGAACAAGAAGGAAGATGAGTAATTAAGTCAATGCTGATAATTCCACTTACAGTAATACTTTTTCTTCACTTATAAAGATATCAACATTTGTTTTCATAAATTTGATCTGTAAGCATTAATTGAATATGGATTTAAATTTTATTTTTCAAAGCATTATTGTGATGAAGAAGAGAGCTTTTAAAGATCTGTTTTCTGGGAGGAAAAGCTCAGAGATTGTCAAGTGCCCAAATACCTCTTCCCGATTATCATTACTGCTGGGTAGTGCTAGTGTCAAGCAAGGCATGACTCAGCAGCTAGAGAATGCCCCAAGGACAAGACATTTTCATGTCTCTCTTTGCTGTGGATTTGTTGGCTTCATCTTACCAGACTTTGCTTATTGTTGCAATATGACTGCTGGCACCTCCTACAGTGGTTTGCTGCCTGGTTGACCAGGCAGAGGAGCATGGGCAATTTTGCTCTACTCCTCTCTGAGGAAGTCCTGAAGTTCACTCTGATTGGACTGGCTGAGTCATGGCTTGGGGAGGTCCAGGGACCATGTCCATTGGCTGGGAGAATGCAGGGTGCTTACTGGCTTATTCGGCTTCCTATTTGTGTTCCTAGGCCAGAATCTGCTTCACCCACAGGGTGAGATCCAAAATTGGAGAGAGGAGAACTTCTCTTAGAGTAAAATTAGAGTGGCTGCCAGGCAAAAAACCCCTAGTTGAGACACAGAAATGTCCATAAGACTGATCATCAATTCACATAGCCATGCTCTAGGAAGTATTGTTGAAGGTGGAAGAGTGGGTGACAATGTGGAGGTACTGGGGACTTTTGAGCAGGAATATGACAAAGTGGCGATTTAGGCATTTAATAATAACAGTAATACTAATATCTTGCATAACGAGTTCCTTATATTTTCCAAGGTGCTTTCACTTAACTGAGCCCTTTGGATCTATCCTATTGCAAAGTAGGAAGGTGAGATGTTATAGCTATTTTGCAGATTAAATTGGGGTGCAGAGAAATTACTTATAGCTAATGACAGAGCTAGGATAATGATAATCTAGGTCTCTTTTGGTACATTTCTTTTTTCACTATTATCATTTATAATATAAATTATTACTAGATCAACTTTACCAAAGAAGATTGCTCAGTTTTTGAAGGTTTTCCTAATTCATTCACAGAGTATTTATTTAATGACAGCTGTGTGCCAAGCATCATGTTACGTGTTGAGAACTCAAGGAATTTTTTAAGAGGTAATAACAAAAAACCCCATGATTTTGAGTCATTAGCTAAGTGAAAGCATATGACATGAATCTAGTCCTAAGAGAGGAGGGGTGCTGTCAGAGGAGCCTCCTGGAGTAGATAATGTCTCAGATAAAACCATAAAGACAAGTGTGAGTAAGTTAGCTGAAAGGATAGAAGGCCAAGAGTTGGCAGGAAGTAAAGCTTTCTAATAGAGGGGACAGCATGTGCAGAGGCTCTGGGGTGAGAGCACGGCTTGCAGAAAGTTGCAGAGTTGAATACGGCTGGAGCACCAAGTGCCAGAAGTTGCGTTGTGGAGATGGAGGAGATTGGAGAGACTGGCTGTGGGTACACAATGAAGTGTTCTGGATGCTTTGGGCTTCATCCTGAAGGGGTGGGGGGGTTACAGAAGGTTTTAGAAAGATCAGCTTATAGAATGGAAAAAGAATGGGAGCACGAGTGGGGCAGTGGGTGGGGGGGTGAGCAGAAACGGGGCAGGAAGCCCATTATGCATGTTTCAATCACCGAGAAGTGAGGTGAAATGGCCTAAATTAAAAGTGTAAGAGGAAAGAAGAAATAAGCATTTGGATTTGCATGATATTAAAGCTGCAAATTTATAAGACATTATTTTGCCCCCCCCAAATCATAACATAGGTGATATTAATTTTATGTCTTCATCCAAGTTTTACTTTTAAAAAAATTCCACTAGGCTTGTTTCATTCAGCAAGCATTTACTGAGGGCCTATTGCACATCAAATGTTCTAATACTGTTCAGATGTTGGCATCCTGTCAGTTTAAATTACTTAAAATATATATGTTTGCATCTTTTAGATATACCACAAAGTCATTTATTTTACTTCATTTGGAGCTACTCTGAATTCATATAATTTTGAGTGTAAGAGAAGAGATTTTCTAAGAGAGGCATGGGATAACTTGTTTTTCCCAGCTAAAAAGGATCTTGTTTATTTTTCTGATAGTATCTGGGAAAAAGGTCAAGAAGTGTATTGAACATATCATTTTACTGAATTATGTAACTATTTAAAATTTACCGAGATCACTCCCAATGCATTTTATAGGCTTGTTCAAAATTAGGACAATTCAATATTCTCACAGACGCAAACGGGGGAAGGTATTTAGCTTCTGCAGGGAATAAAACATTTGGGCAAACATGCAGCATGTGTTTACTAATTAATTCAGCTAAATTTTCATGAATTCTGATGCTTAAAAACGTTCTATTTATTTATGGAATTAAAAGTCAGTACATTCCTTCATTATCAGCAGACTGGGTATATTCTTCACTCAGGTATCAGCTTTTCCAGTAATCTCTAGGCTGTTACAGTGCTTTACCACTCTGACTGATAAAGGAATTCTAATTTAGTGCTCACATTAATTATCAGTAATATTAAATGAATATATTGGAGCTATTTACATGTGTCATTCATAGTTGTTGTATTCTAAAGAAAATGATTATAATTGTTCTTATTAGTTATCATATTTCATGCTTCTGCAGTGAAATACATTTTTTCCCCTTTGGTTTTATTTTGGGAATATCTTAATGAAGAAAAGGCTTACAGTATTTTGAAATGTTCACAAGGCACCGGATAGCACTTTCTAATTCATTACTCATATTTTATTGGAAAATGCTTTTGTGTTACTTTGTTTCTGAGCACGAATAAACCAGAGGAAGAAGCAAAAATGGGGCAGCCAATCTTCTTTAATAGCTAGCAAGAATTATAATACAGAACAAAAAACATAATACCTCTGAGATTTGAAAAAGTTTACATTTCTCTGCATCTTAGTTGGGTTAGGGATTGAAATATGAAAACATGAAGTATACCTTTTGTTGCCTAAATAACATCCAATAGAATCCTGACTCATTGTAAATCCTGACTCACTGTATGATAACCTGTTTTTATACTACCTTTTCTCTTAACTGAAAACATCTCCATTTACCTTATGTTGAACAAAAATTTACATTCCTAGTATGTGGATTATCTGCCTGCTGTGGATACCTGATTAAGTTTCAGAATTAATGCAAAATTGAAAACTTTGCTAAGACAATGAAAACTGCCAGATGTCCACTTGAATTGAGGTCTACAGAATAATGTCTGTTACTTAGTATAACAAAGGCTCAAGGTGTTTCAAAAAGTGGATTGCTTTGTAAACAGGTGAAATTTAAATAGGTGAAAATTAGATCATTTTCACTCTGAACATTCCTGCTCGTCAGCATCCAGGGCTCAACTCAACATCAACTTTTTGAAAATCTTTCCCTGATCTCTGTGTCAGTCCTGGTCAGACTTTATGCTACTCCCCCCACTCCTTTTTTTTCCTTTTGTGTTTTGTATTATAAGCATCTGTTTTACTCATTTGTTCTCATCAGCGTCACACCCAGCCCCTCACTGTTGAGGAGTTGGGATTGCCACGCTCACCTTTGTACTTTCAATGTCTTAACTAACTCCATGTCTCATACATAGTAGATAAGGGTCCCACCATGTGACTGTGTGCAATGCAGGAGATCCAGATTCAATCCCTGGGTCAGGAAGATCCCCTGGAGCAGGAAATGGCAACCCACTCCAGTATTCTTGCCTGGAGAATCCCATGGACAGAGAAGCCTAGTGGGCTACAGTCAGTGGTATCTGGGGTTGCAAAGTTGGACACGACTGAGCGACTGACATTCATTCACTGACCATGAAATAACAGCTATTTGAAAACAAGCCATGCGCTTCCCTACCTTTTTAAATAAAATTCACCAAAATATAATAAAAATATTGATCATTTAGACTTGTCACTGTGAGCCACAGAGTTTTTAAAACTCTCTGAATTTGTCCATCTCCTTGTACATGGCTGAGCTGCCTAGGGTTTGTGTGCATTTTAATAAGCTCCGGGAAGGGGAGGTGGGCTCTTGGCATTTGATTCTAGAACTGCTGTAGAATCCTGTGGGATTCACTGAGCTGACTCCCAAATCAGGTGTCTGCTCCTTGGTACTTTAATTGACTTTAATCTCTGTGTTGTCTCAATTTATTAATAGTGATGCTATCAGCAAGAAATGTCTGGGGCATTCCCCAATACCATATTACTTGTAGTGAGCCTTGCAAACATTTCCACAATGGGTCAATATTGTGGCTGGACTGACTCCATGGTTCCTATTACGACTGCATGAAGTTCAGCAAAATCCATCAGGGAATTTTGAGCAGCAGGGTTTATTATTTACAGATCCTGGAGGTAACAAGGCATACCCAAGGGCCAAAGAGCCAGGTTATGGGGAGAGAGAGAGAAATATCAGCTCTGGGGCTCTGTGTTTATGGTCAGAGGGTGGGGTGTCTAGAGTTTCACGGTTCACTCTTTATTATTAGTTTAAAGCATAAGAGCAGAATTAGGGCACAGGAAGGGAGAAGAGTGGTCATTATTATCTAGGTTACCCAGATGAAAGAGGCATCTTCATGGGTGAGGGAAGTTTAACACCTTATCTGGTTCCTTTGCTAGTAGCTGGCACCTGCACTAAACTCTGCCACTTCCAATGGTCCCCATCCCTTTGCTCTTCTCTTTTCCTTTTAGTTTAAGCAACTTAAACCAAATGCCTGATTTTCTGAGCTATTACCATCCTTTCCCAATACATAAGCCAACTGTTCCCAACACATATTACAGCATCTTTTTTGACTAGTTACATTACTGTTGTTTTTTTTTTTCTTTTCAATTACTTCCTTCCTTTTTTCTCGCTACTGACAGGAAAGTCTTAATTTAAAAAAATAAACAAATAAAAGAGAAAAACCGTAGACTCAATTTCACTCTGAATTTTTAATGTTTACTGAAAACCACTTTCTAGAAGACAGACATATTGCTCTAATTGATTCTCACGTCAAATGATTCCTTAAAATTTAATTTTGAGAAACATTGGGCTGGAGGAAGCACAAGCTGGAATCAAGATTGCCGGGAGAAATATCAATAACCTTAGATATGCAGATGACACCACCCTTATGGCAGAAAGGGAAGAAGAACTAAAGAGCCTCTTGATGAAAGTGAAAGAGGACAGTGAAAAAGTTGGCTTCAAGCTCAACATTCAGAAAACGAAGATCATGGCATCTGGTCCCATCACTTCATGGCAAATAGATGGGGAAACAGTGGGAACAGTGGCTGACTTTATTTCTTTGGGCTCCAAAATCACTGCAGATGGTAACTGAAGCCATGAAATTAAAGACGCTTACTCCTTGGGAGGAAAGTTATGACCAACCTAGACAGCATATTAAAAAGCAGAGATATTACTTTGCCAACAAAGATTCATCTAGTCAAGGCTATGGTTTTTCCAGTGATCATGTATGGATGTGAGAGTCAGACTATAAGGAAAGCTGAGCACAGAAGAATTGATGCTTTTGAACTGTGGTGTTGGAAAAGACTCTTAAGTGTCCCTTGGACTGCAAGGAGATTCAACCAGTCCATCCTAAAGGAGATCAGTCCTGGGTATTCATTGGAAGGACTGATGTTGAAGCTGAAACTCTAATACTTTGGCCACTTGATGCGAAGAGCTGACTCATTGGAAAAGACCCTGATGCTGGGAAAGACTGAGGGCAGGAGAAGAAGGGGATAACAGAGGATGAGATGGTTGGATGGCATCACCAATTAGATGGACATAGGTTTGGATGGACTCCAGGAGTTGGTGATGGACAAGAAGGCCTGGCATGCTGCGGTTCTTGGGGTCTCAAAGAGTTGGACGTGATGGAGCAACTGAACTGAACCAAAAAAGAAAACTAAATATAGTTCAATTTTGCAAAGGGAAAAATACAATGTTGTAAAGGTATGAAATTCTATGAACTAAGTAATTCTATAATTTTTCTTTTGCTTTAAATAATCCTAGGATGAGATCTTTGTCCATTTCCTTTAAATTCTTCCAAGATTTTCAGTGATTTTTATTTTAATTTCTCATGACTCTTACATTAGAACATGCTTCTGAAAGTTAACACAGATATTTCCTATTTTTGCCTCTTCTTAATTGCACAATTTGCAGTTAAAAATGAAGATTCCTCAAAAATACCAACTATAGTTCATCACCTTAAAAACCTGGTGATTCCTGTAGTCTATTCTTTGAGCAAAAAAAAAAAACAAAAAACTCATTAGTGTTTTAACTTTCACTTTTGGAACTTATATACTAACCTGCTATTTTTTCCCTTTAATAGTTACTCCTTTCCAAGATACACATTAGAGAAGCCTTTCTTATAGAAAGATTCTTGGACCACATGCATTAGAACTGACTTATCCAGTATTTACTGAAAAAGAGAAGTGCCTCAAAATTGTACTTCATATATTCATTATATAATATCTCACTTGGTATAACAAACAAAAGTAACATCAATAATAAGGTGTTCAGTTCAGTTCAGTCACTCAGTCATGTCTGACTCTTTGAGATCCCATGAACCACATGCCAGGCCTCCCTGTCCATCACCACCTCCCAGAGTTCATGTAAACCCATGTCCATCGAGTCAGTGATGCCATTCAACCATCTCATCCTTTGTCATCCCCTTCTCCTCCTACTCTCAATCTTTCACAGCATCAGGGTCTTTTCCAATGAGTCAGCTCTTCGCATCAAGTGGCCAAAGAACTGGAGTTTCAGCTTCAACATCAGTCCTTCCAATGAACACCCAGGACTGATCTCCTTTAGGATGGACTGGTTGGATTTCCTTACAGTCCAAGGGACACTCAAAAATCTTCTCCAACACCACAGTTCAAAACCGTCAATCCTTCGGTGCTCAGCTTTCTTTATAGTCCAACTCTCACATCCATACATGACCACTGGTAAAACCATAGATGGACCTTTGTTGGCAAAGGAAAGGAATGGAAAGGAAAGTGAAGTTGCTCAGTCTTGTCTGACTCTTTGCGATCCCCTGGACTGTAGCCTACCAGGCTCCTCTATCCATGGGATTTTCCAGACAATAGTATTGGATTGGATTGCTCTTTCCTTCTCCAGTGGATCTTCCCAACCCAGGGATGGAACCCAGGTCTCCTGCATTGTAGACAGATGCTTTACTGTCTGAGCCAAATGTCTCTGCTTTTTAATATGCTGTCTAGGTTGGTCATAACTTTCCTTTCAAGGAGTAAGCGTCTTTTAATTTCATGGCTGCAATCACCATCTACAGTGATTTTGGAGTGCAGAAAAAAAGTCAGCCACTGTTTCCACTGTTTCCCCATCTATTTGCCATGAAGTGATGGGATCAGATGCCATGATCTTCATTTTCTGAATGTTGAGCTTGAAGCCAACTTTTTCACTCTCCTCTTTCACTTTCATCAAGAGGCTCTTTAGTTCCTCTTCCCTTTCTGCCATATCTGAGATTATTGATATTTCTCCCAGCAATATTGATTCCAGTTTGTGCTTCCTCCAGCCCAGCGTTTCTCATGAAGTACTCTGCATAAAAGTTAAATAAGCAGGGTTACAATATACAGCCTTGATGTATTCCTTCTCCTATTTGGAACCAGTCTATTGGTTTGTATCCATTTCTAAATGTGGCTCCCTGACCTGCATACAGGTTTCTCAAGAGGCAGGTCAGGTGGTCTGGTATTCTCATCCCTTTCAGAATTTTCCACAGTTTCTTGTGATTCACACAGTCAAAGGCTTTGGCATAGTCAATAAAGCAGAAATAGATGTTTTTCTGGAACTCTGCTGCTTTTTTGATGATCCAGCAAATGTTGGCAATTTGATCTCTGGTTCCTCTGCCTTTTCTAAAATCAGCTTAAACATCAGGGAATTCACGGTTCACGTATTGCTGAAGCTTGGCTTGGAGAATTTTAAGCATTACTTTACTAGCATGTGAGATGAGTGCAATTGTGTGGTCATTTGAGTATTCTTTGGCATTTCCTTTGTTTGAGACAGGAATGAAAACTGACTTTTTCCAGTCCTGTGGCCACTGCTGAGTATTCCAAATTTGCTGGCATATTGAGTGCAACACTTTCACAGCATCATCTATCAGGATTTGAAATAGCTCAACTGGAATTCCATCACCTCCACTATCTTTGTTTATAGTGATGCTTCCTAAGGCCCACTTGACTTACCATCCCAGTCTGTCTGGCTCTAGGTGAGTGACCACACCATAGTGATTATCTGAGTCATGAAGATCTTTTTTGTACAGTTCTTCTGTGTATTCTTGTCACCTCTTCTTAATATCTTCTGCTTCTGTTAGATCCCTATCATTTCTGTCCTTTATTGAACCTATCTTTGTATGAAATGTTCCCTTGGTATCTCTAATTTTATTGAAGAGATCTCTAGTCTTTCCCATTCTACTATTTTCCTCTATTTCTTTGCATTAATGGCTGAGGAAGGCTTTCTTATCTTTCCTTGCTATTCTTTGGAACTCTGCATTCAGATGCTTAAATTTTCCCTTTTTTCCTTTGCTTTTCACTTCCCTTCTTTTCACAGCTATTTGTAAGGCCTCCTCAGAGAGCCATTTTGCTTTTTTGCATTTTTTTTTTCTTGGGGATGGTCTTGATTCCTGTCTTTTGTACAATGTCACAAACCTCCATCTATAGTTCATCAGGCACTCTGTCTGTCAAATCTAGTCCTTCAAATTTATTTCTCACTTCCACTGTATAGTCATAAGGTATTTGATTTAGTTGATACCTGGATGGTCTAGTGGTTTTCCCTACTTTCTTGAATTTCAGTCTGAATTTGGCAATAGGAGTTCATGATCTGAGCTATAGTCAGCTTCCAGTCTTGACTCATTGGAAAAGACTCTGATGCTGGGAGGGATTGGGGGCAGGAGGAGAAGGGGACGACAGAGGATGAGATGGCTGGATGGCATCACTGACTCGATGGACATGAGTTTGAATGAACTCTGGGAGGTTGTGATGGACAGGGAGGCCTGGCGGGCTTCGATTCATGGGGTCGATGGAAAAGACTCTGATGCTGGGAGGGATTGGGGGCAGGAGGAGAAGGGGACGACAGAGGATGAGATGGCTGGATGGCATCACTGACTCGATGGACATGAGTTTGAATGAACTCTGGGAGGTGGTGATGGACAAGGAGGCCTGGCGTGCTGTAATTCATGGGGTCGCAAAGAGTTGGACATGACTGAGCGACTGAACTGAATAATTAAATTTAGATTGTAGTCTACTCTAAGCCCCTGATTTTACCCTCCTACCTGTCCAAAGTCAGTTTGTTTGACTTTGAGTTGTATTGAAACAGCCTTATAGAGGTCAAGTAATATTTCTCAGTTACTTTTGAGAAATTCTGCTTTTCAAATCTCAGTTTGGATTCTCTTTTCTCTCCATATTTTCTCTGGATAGATTCACCTAGTCCCATGGGTTTATTTAAGATGGTGGCTTCCAAATTAAAAATTACAACTCTGGCCTGACTTCTCCTTTGGATTCAGATCTGTTATCCAACTACCTTTTTGTCTTCCCCATTTGAACATCTAATGGGCATCTCAAATTCAGCATGACTGAAATTTAATTTTTGATTTCCATCCCAACATCCAAAACACATACTTCTTCAAGTCTTCTGCATTTCAGTGAGTGGCATTGCATTCATTCATTCTCTTAGCCAGAAGCCTAAGAGTTATTTCATATTCTTCTCTTTCTGTCTTCCATTATATCTAATCCCTCGACAAGTCCTGTTGATACCCCATTCAATATATATGTTGAATCTGACCACTTCTCATTCCCTTGACTACTACCAATGGTCCAAGCCACAATTATCTCTCAGTTAGTTCTAGACCAGCCTCATCCCTCTTCTTGTGGTTTTCGCTTTTACCCTCCACCCAAGAGCAGAGTTAGTTTTTTGTAACTTTAGTCAGATTGATTATGCTAGTACTCAGCCACCCTCTCCCTACCCATCAAGGGCTCCTGATCACACTTAGAACAAAATCTAAGATTTCTACCATAGCCTACAAGGCCTGCATGATGCAGTCTGCTTCCTTTTCCCAACTTACCTCCTTCCACTCTGTCCTAGAATGTTCCTAACTTCAGATCTATGATTGATCCGATATCTGTCTGGAATGAATGATCCCACATATACGCCTGAATATCTCTATCACTTCTTTCAGGTCTCTGCCCACATGCCATCTTAACTGAGAGGCATTCACATCCAAACAGACACCTTTCTATCAGCTCCTATTTCTTTACTCTGTGTGACTTTTCTTCAAAGTGTGCATACTACCTGGCATTATAGTATTACCAAATTATTTCTGACGCGTTTGTTACCTGCATTCTTCCTGTCTGTGTTCTTCTACTGGACGTACCACTTCTGTTCACTACTGTTCTCCAGTGCCTAGAGCAGCACAGCACATAGCATCTGTTGAATGAATAAATTTAATCTAGGCCCCTTCTTCATTTGATCCTTCAGTTAAGCAAATGTCGAGAGTTTGAAAGAAACCATGGTGAAAATTTTCCATGACCTAAAATGACAGTCAGATGGCTCAGCTTTGGACGATCACTAAAACTGCGCATTAGCCATTCTTCTCTTGTTGGGAAGTACTTCCTTAAGTGTAATGAGCTTTATTCTCTTTTGGAGACTCCTTTCCTCATACTAACTGAGTCTTTCTACAGTCTCTGAGCTGGGCTCTCTGCCAATCTAACTCCAAAGCTAAAGTATGACCCAGTCATAATTGTTTTCATTATTTGATATCATTGTGAATCTGTGGGTAAAAGTTATCTACAGAATTTCCTCTAAGGCATTTTTTGATCGCTCTTTCTGATTTATAGGTTAGACATATTTTAGACATGTTTTGTCATAGTTTTACTCCCTGAGTAGCAAGGAAATATTTTAACTTGGATATAGGAGGGATATAAAAGCTCCTTTTTTTCTTAGTTCAGCATTATCAACATGCTTATGTAGGTAGTTGAATATATTATGCCAAGAATTTAGTATATGCATTAAATATGATAGAGTTCACCAGAAAATGTAAAAATAGAATAAAATACAACACTTTACTTGCAGATTGGAGGTGAGGTGATTGGTATGTTAATTAAAGGTGACCTCAGCACTCTTAATATTAACCTCCTGATTTTCTCCAGTGTTTCAGGTAGGAAAAAAAAAAAATTATTCTTCAATATTCCTAAGAAAGAGATTGGATAAAGAACACAAATGAAGTCCAGACCAAGTACAAAAACATGAGCTCCTTCTCCTGGCTGCTCAACTAATGCAGACTTAGTCTGGGGTTGAGATAACTATCTTAGCTATTCCATCGCTCAGACTTCAAATTATAGTAATTATGACAATTTGTACCAATAGCCATGAGGTGGGATTTTTGATGTGGTTAAAAATAACATCTGTAAAATCCAATAAAAATTACATTTTGCTAATTTTCTGATAAGATACTGTTTTAACTATACTGTGTCTTCTGCCGCTGCCAGTTTTCAATTAGGCATTCCTTTAAGGAAAAAAAGTTTAACCCATTTTGTCTCCTGGATCCAATTCCACCCTCAGCAATGCATTTGTTTTAATGCTCTTAATTAATTGTTTTGTGTGAATTTTGCCTTTCAAACCGATGCTAATCTTTGAGACATTATTAATTTGCTGATTGCTAAATCTTGATACAAAAGGACCAATAGTAGTACTCAGTTTGTTCTTTCTGGCTTAAAAACCAGAGTTCCCAGAGAGGCCTGCTCAGCCAAATCAGTGCAGAAAAGGACAATGATGAAACAAATAATGGGGCTACTAAGAGAAGTTGGGTCTGCAGTTCTATCCAGCTTGGTAATTGCTTGCTCACCCTAGGGACACAGTCACTCACAAAAGTTTCTCTAAGTGTGTTTAAACAGAGCCTCTTATATCTTCCAATGCTGTGTGCTGCTAATTCCCTGCCCTGAGTGGGACAAGGGTGTCTCAGGTCAAACCTCTCTGCTGACAGATTAGCTGTGTGACAACTTCTTAACCATAAACAGCACAGAGAGTTTGGAGTATTAGCATAGGGCTTTTCTCATTTGACTGCCGCCAGGCCTCCATATCCTTAGGCACCTGGGAATATATTAATGTATTGGAATATAGAAAAGGAAATATAGTAGTTTTTGATGTTAGCCAATACTAGACTTTTTGAGTTATTGAATTCTCTCTTTTGTTATAGACCACTGTACTTTGTTATAAATCACTGTGCCCTTGCTATGCAAAAATGTAGCCTTATCTCTATCTTAAGACTAAGTAGATCGTAAAGGGAACACTGCTGAAAGGATTTTGTTGGGCTGATGTTTGCTGCTAAATCTCCATATTCCCTGCCCTTATAATGAACATAACTAGCATATAGGAGAAATAAGTATTAACCTTTAAGCATATAGGAGAAATAAGTATTAACCTTTAAGATTAATCATGTTAAACCTTGGATTAATTAAATTCCTTTCTTGATTGTAACTCACTACACCCTCACCCTATAGGAATGCAACTTTATTTGGAGGGCGGTGCCAGATTTAAGAAAAAATTACCCCTGGAAAAATAAGTTTTCTGATTAACTGATCGATATCAGAAAGGGCCATAAAATGTCAGCAGACCTCATGGCCAAAACATGATGTAAAAACCCATAGGACCTTTGTATAATTTTATATGAAGCACCTGATTGTGACAAGGGTCAGGTCTGCTGACCCCAGCGTGACTCTGTATTTATCCGTATGTATAACAAAAGGTATATAAACAAACCTGAAAAATAAAGAGATGGGATCAGTTCCTGGAAAGACTGATTCCCCTGTGTTGTTTCTTTCTCGCTCCCCGTTTTCCTGTCTGAATTCTCATCTGGTATGGGGGTACGCACCAAGCCTGCTAAATCTGCCTGGGCTTCTAAGATCGGACCAGGGAGGCCTCAGTGCCTCCTCTCCTTCGGGAGAACGGAAAGATGCCTGTGGCCTACGTAGGTGGTGATTAGTATTCCACTTAAACCAGTTATTCAGCTTCTTTTTCTCCACTAATTTTTCTACTACACTATCCGTTTCTAATCTTCCTCTATATCTGTAATTAAATAAGTTTTTTTCCAGGATGCCTACTCCGTTCCCACCTTCGAATCACCCTGGACCCACCGGGGCTAGGCCCCGGCAGCTGTGTTTTCTTAAAGCTGTTTCATCTTGTTTAATTTTTGATGAAAAAAAAAAAACCCACATATTTTCATATATTTTTACTGCAGAGATGGTAAAATTGATGTTCAAAGCACTCAAGCCACCTCCTCAAGCTCACTAAGGTGATGAATGAGGACCAAAGGCAGGGCAAGCACCTTTGACTCTCTTTGTATTCAGTTCAGTTCAGTCCAGTTGCTCAGTCATGTCCGACTCTTTGTGACCCCATGAATCGCAGCACGCCAGGCCTCCCTGTCCATCACCAACTCCCAGAGTTCACTCAGACTCATGTCCATGGAGTC
>SJYC01081550.1:0-11734 GCA_006408675.1 Madoqua kirkii | reverse complement strand
AGTCCAGTTGCTCAGTCATGTCCGACTCTTTGTGACCCCATGAATCGCAGCACGCCAGGCCTCCCTGTCCATCACCAACTCCCAGAGTTCACTCAGACTCATGTCCATGGAGTCTGTGATGCCATCCAGTCATCTCATCCTCTGTCGTCCCCTTCTCCTCCTGCTCCCAATCCCTCCCAGCATCAGAGTCTTTTCCAATGAGTCAACTCTTTGCATGAGGTGGCCAAAGGACTGGAGTTTCAGCTTTAGCATCATTCCTTCCAAAGAAATCCCAGGGCTGATCTTCTTCAGAATGGACTGATTGGATCTCCTTGCAGTCCAAGGGACTCTCAAGAGTCTTCTCCAACACCACAGTTCAAAAGCATCAATTCTTGGTGCTCAGCCTTCTTCATAGTCCAACTCTCACATCCATACATGACTACTGGAAAAACCATTGCTTTCAGTCCAATCACGTGGCCTCTAAGCCAATCCAGCTGTGTGCGGATAGGACCCACCCCTACCTCCTCAGGAATCCTTCTCCTTTATTTTTACCCTTTTGTCTACTCCCATTTTCCCTTGAAACAAGTTTCCCTTGATCCAGCAGCTCCCTCCAGCCACTACCTCAGCTCTTTCCATTTCTTTCCTTTAAATCTGTAGTTTTTTAAGGAATTGACTATTCACGTTGAGTCCATATTCTCACATTCACTCCCCAAAACACCCCTTTTCAGCTAAGACTAGTTGCTGATGATATTTCTCAATTCCCATCTTTCCTCTTCATTCGTATCTTCACTGCATCATTTCTTGCTCTTATCATCTATCCTCTGAAAAAGTGAACATTATGGTGAGATGGGAAAGAATTTATATTCATCAGCTGCTGAGGGCATGAAAGTTATCAAGACAAACATGACTCTTGTCCTCACAGAACTTATGGTATCTTGTGCCTGCTTGTATGAGGTGAATGATTAAATCTCCTTCTCACTTTCTGGATTCTCTCTGTCTCCCTCCCTCAGTTATGAGTACATAATCATCTCACTCAAAAATAAAATTCTATTTTACTATACAGAATTCACGTTGAGTCCATATTCTCACATTCACTCCCCAAAACACCCCTTTTCAGCTAAGACTAGTTGCTGATGATATTTCTCAATTCCCATCTTTCCTCTTCATTCGTATCTTCACTGCATCATTTCTTGCTCTTATCATCTATCCTCTGAAAAAGTGAACATTATGGTGAGATGGGAAAGAATTTATATTCATCAGCTGCTGAGGGCATGAAAGTTATCAAGACAAACATGACTCTTGTCCTCACAGAACTTATGGTATCTTGTGCCTGCTTGTATGAGGTGAATGATTAAATCTCCTTCTCACTTTCTGGATTCTCTCTGTCTCCCTCCCTCAGTTATGAGTACATAATCATCTCACTCAAAAATAAAATTCTATTTTACTATACAGACTATAGATCAATAATTGTATCCTTTTACTCACATGAACTTCTGAAACACAACAGTTAAAATAATAGCCTTACTTTTAAGTATCAAAATAAAATTCATATAATTCTCTAACAGCATTTTTTGACCTCTAAGACTGCTGTTTTCTCAGTGCACATGCATGATCAGTGTTTACATTTATATTACCATGGTCATATTTTATATGATGTTCTCTGATTGATCTTTGTCTATGAAGACATTTTCTCACTTTGCCATTATCAACTAATTTCAAACACTCATAAACCTGTTTTTAAAAAGTCAGCATTCAAGGATTCAATTTTGATCCATTTTCTTTTATTCACAATAAAGAATCTCTCC
Source organism: Madoqua kirkii (assembly GCA_006408675.1). Lineage (NCBI taxonomy): Eukaryota > Metazoa > Chordata > Mammalia > Artiodactyla > Bovidae > Madoqua > Madoqua kirkii. Next base: position 9,950 of record SJYC01081550.1, on the reverse strand, counting down.
CTGGCTGGGCAAAACATTGATTTTAATATGTAACATTATCATCTAATTCCTCAGCATTGCTTTTCTGTCAACTAATCCATTCTTCTAATTTTCTTAAACTTTCTTGTTGGAAATGGCCTAGACATTTCCAGTTTATTTTAGTTTAAGCCAAAAATTCAAATATTCCCACTAGAGTCTTTTTTTAGTTTTATTTCATTTATGCTTTTGCTCACTCTTCTTAGAGCTTGAAGACTCAGACATGCTAAGGAACAGCACTTCCTGAACATTTGAATGACTTGTTAGGAAACCTGGCTCTGTCTGTGCCTGCAACATGAATAAACATGACATGAATAGTTCTGGGAAGCATAGGAACCCCCAGAGTTCTAAGTGATCCTTCCATATCAGTCATTAAGAGATCTGAAAAAAATTTAGCCATTTTCAGTTATTGTCTCAATGACCTGTCAGAGGTTTCATTTCAGGAAGAACAGTGGACAAGGCCCATGTTTTTCAACCTCGTTCAAGCCATGGCTCACCTGTCCTTGCAGGAACAGAGCTGAGTGAATGAAGGAGACAGTGATGGGCAGCAGGAAGAGAGTGATGAGTCTTTCACTCTCTTCTCCCATATCCAGCCAGGAGTTCCAGACTTATGGTCTCAGAGCTCTGAGGGCAGAGCCATGCCTGTTTTGTTTCTCATCATGATCGCTTCACTTGATGAATGCTCATCAGTGACAGTGGTTTTAGACAAACATTTTTGCTCCACTTGCTTTGAGTTGCAAAGTAAATGAGAATTGAAAAGATGAAGACAAATGTGGACTTTTCTTTTAAGAACTTGGGTTGAGTGAGGATGGGGTGATGGTTAGAGAAACTGTGGAATTAGATGAGGTGGGCGTTTGGAGTGTCCAAATGTGTTTATAAGAATAGCAAAGAGGTGGGAGAGAGCTTGAAGATAAGCAAAGAGTGCTGATAGATTGAGATCCAATAGGAACAACATAGGACACACACACTCGCTTTCCCACCATCTCAACAGACATATGAGTCTCTTTACCATGTAATGGAAGAGCATTAGACTCCTTTTGACCCTCACAGGAAAGTCTTATCTCTCGCTTTTGTTTCTCAAAACTTCCTTGTATAAAATTATTAATTCTGAAAAAAAGATTTCCATTAAAAGCACCAAGCAGAACAGATAAATAGATATATGCACATATATAAAATATATGAATACTTATGGTTATATATGTGATTCATAAATAAATATACATTATATATTATATATAGGCATGTATCTATAGGCATGAATCTCTATGGGCCAAGATACATACTAAAATATGATTTGTGTGGATTTTTTAAAAAATAACCTAGGTTGTGAGAGATTGAAAAGAAAACAGACGAAATAAGATTGATCATGAGTCCTTTTCACGTTTGCATATATTTGAAACCTTACTTAATAAAAAATATTTTCTAAAGCACCAAAGAGTTGCTAAAATTGTCCATTATTTACTCATTCTTTGAGTTTTATTTTTAATATATCCATATTTTTTTGAAGAAAGTGAAATGTGTTAGATGGTAAGACCTTGGCTAGGCTACAATGATGGTTGACTGAGGACCTTAATGTCTTCAATGAAAATTGTAAAAAGGGACTTAAAAAAAATTCTCAGTCTCTTTAATTTCTGTGATATGATAGGCAACAAATAAGGTAACTACTTTTTAAAATTGACAGTTTTTAAAATTATTACTAACATTGAACATCTTTCGTGTGCTTATTGGCTATTTACATTTCTTCTTCTGTCATTGGTGCTTTTATATTCTCTGACAATTTTGCATCAGTTTCCTGTGGCCGCTGTAACAAATGACCATAAACTTCGTGGTTTAGAACAACAGAAATTTATTCTCTCATATTCTGGAGGCCAGAAGTTAAAATCAGTGTCACTGGACAGAAATCAAGGAGTCAGCAGGGATGCCCTCCCTCTGGAGATTCTAAGGGTAAAAATATTCCTTGCCTCTTCAAGCTTCTATGGCACCAGGTGGATCATTCTGACCTTCAGGACCATCTTCTTCAGATATCTCTCTGCTCTGTCTTCATATTATCATATTTTCTCTCTGCCTGTAAAATTCCTTTGCCTTCTTTCTGTAAGGATACATGTGAGTGCATCTAGGGACCATTCAGATAGTCCTGAATAACCCCTCCATCTCAATATCCTTAAATTTATTCTTGCTTTCCAAGAAGTTCCCCCCACCAAAAAAAAGTAATATTCACAAATTTCAAAGATTAGGCTGTGGATATCTTTTGGAGAGGCATTTTTCAGTCTATGACATTCATTCATTATTGTTTTCTTCTTTTAAGAGTGTTTTACTTTGGAATACTTTTACATTTAGGGCATGATTCAGAAGTAGTACAGAATGTTTCCACATACTGTTCTCCAAGTTTCCCTAAGATGACTTTTTTACATGCTTTTTTTCTCAGCAATTTTAATTCAATTGCGCATAAGGTTGGATATAATGTTTATTTCTAGAACAAAATACTTTGAAAAAAGCCTATCTTGTGTTTTTGTTGTTGTTATTTAAAACAAGATCTCCATTATCTACATACTACTTTTCTAAAGCAAGGAGAGAGAAGAGGACTGTGATTGTGGATAACAAATGAACTGACTGATAACAAGCATGGATTCACACGTTTCCAGTTGAAACCACATCTGGAAAGAATCAAGACTGACGAATATGGGTAAGACTCTAGTAATTTTTGATAATTCTCCAAATTTACTTTTTACCTTGCCAATATACTTCCATAGACTAGATTTTGTTTTACATATACTTAAGAACAGCTTGGGTTACAACAGAAATTAACACGATATTGTAGGTACTTCAATAATGATTTAGAAAAAAGAACAGCTTGGGATACTTTAAGATTTTTATCAGAAGAAGAGATTAAAAGCAATGAATTATCTTGTGAGTCAGTGTACACTGAGAAATGTGACAGCTTGAGTATCCCATTTACTAAACCCATGATGTGCCATAAAATTACACATCAAACACATTGAATTGGTTATATATTGTTTATTGAAAATTATCAAGTGTGATTTGGTCCAAACTCTAAACAATGTCAGTACATCTATGGGTCCAGATACGTAAGCCTAAAGTCCATTCAATTTCAGGCATTTGGTGGTGTAGGCAAATGATCAATAGGTTTGACATTTATTTTCATTTGATTTCTGAGATCAAAACTCATCACCATATAGATCTGGCTTCCCTGGTGGCTCAGTAGTGAAGAATCCACTTGCCAGTACAAGAAATGCATTTGATCTCTCGTTCTGGAAGATCACCTGGAGAAGGAAATGGCAACCTACTACAGTATTTCTGCCTGGAAAATCCTGTGGATAGAGGAAACTGGTGGACCACTGTCCATGGGATTGCAGAGAGTCTGACAAGACTTAGCATCTAAGCAACAGCAGCAACATACAGGTCTGTGGACTGATCTGATAGAATCAGGTAACAGAAGGTAGCATGCTACCTGAAGACTGAAATTTGGGGGTGATAAAATACTTTTAGCTTCTTTAAAACCATGGAGAATCATGCTGGTGCTCTTAGTGTAGGTAGCAGAACAAGCATATTTCCCACTGGGCTGTTGGTTAAATGGTTTTATATATGATATACGTAGTAGTGTTAGTCACTCATTCATGCTCAGCTTTTTGCAATCCCAGGGACTGTGGCCTGCCAGGCTCCTCTGTCCATAGGATTTTCCAGGCAAGAATACGGAGATGGCTGCCATTTCCTCCTCCAGGGGTTCTTTTTGACTCACTGATCAAACCCACATCTCTTACTTCTTCTGCACTGGCAGGCAAGTTCTTTACCACTAGCCCATGATGTACAAGAGACAAATGGAAAAGCAAATGTTTTATTCAAGTTTTAAATCTCAGAACTCCTCGGGTCACCACCATCTTCAAATGCTGTTTTCTCAGTGACTTTGGCCAGTTACTTAGTCTCTATACCTCAGCTTCTCAATTGGTGAAAAGGAATCTGTTACAGTGTGATTAATTTATCTCCTAAGGGGGTTGTTTATATTAATTAACTGCTATTAAAAACTTTGAAGATGAAAAGTGCTAACTGCTTATGACATGATTAGCCATGGAATAGTGGAATATGATAACTACTTCACTAGATAAATGACTAAACCTGATATGCACAAACTGTGAAATCTGTGGGAGGAGTAAAGACCTAGGGCAACAAGACAGCTGAGAAATCAGTCTCATCAAAAACTATATTAGTTACACTTGAGTCTTGATTTAACGATTTCAACTGCCTTCTGAAATGTATGTTTGAAATGTCACAACACTAGCACCACATTTTGCTTTGTCACTACCCATAGTGACATTTTTTTCCTGGACATATTTTCCCCATAAACCCAGCTAATCTACCTTGACTCATATTCTAAAAAGTTATCAATTATTCTCAATTACCCTTTGCATGTGCATTTACATACGCCTACAGACAACACACGAACTATTGTGGTTGACAGGGCAGAACATTCTGCTTTTTATCTGTATTATTTGAAGCAAACCAAACACATTAGTGGAATATAAATGGTCACTGCTTTGAGCCAGTGAATATTTAAGGATATTAATTTATTTCCTCTAATAGTCTTTAAGACACTTAAAAAAATAAACATATAGAAAAGAATAAAATATCAGACTTTAAGTTTGAACTCTTGTTGAGGGCTGTTTTACAGTTGAGGGTATCATTACTTATCTAGCTATGAGGTCATATTTTTGCAGAGTTCATTAGAATTTACCTTTAATTTTATAGCAAACTATAACTGCAAAGCCAGCATGTCTTGGTCAGCATTTATTGCACTGACATATTTATTTCACATGTTAAAACTAAAGCGACAAGGTCTCTCCAAAATTTTTTCAATTAGGATTCTTGGTAAAGCTTTAATGTGGTATTTCATTCATGATACCATTCTGGGACCCTCTGCTAGCACTCTAATGTTCACAGATAATGTGCGGTTCCATTTTGTTTTGAGACACTTCACAAACTTAAACATTTTTTTCCAGTTTTTGTTTCTATGTTTTTTATGTATGTGCATTTTTATTTTTTAAAAAAGATTTAGGGCAGACTCCTTTAAGAAGGAAAATACATACTTTATATTGCAATTTGGTCCTTAACACTTTTATTTGCAGTGGAATATGAGAAAGAACAAATTTAAATTAATTCTCATTTCAAAAACAACCACTGAATACTTAATATTCAAGCTTAAGAGGTGTTAAGTAGTGAAAAGAATGCCAAATTTAGAGGTAGAAAACCTGATTTTACATCCTCTAAAACTTTCATGGCAGTGCAATTCTGACAAATCATTCAACTCAGTATTTCCATTTATAAACTGAGAATAATAATAATAATACTTTCCTTATAGATTTATTCTAAGGATTAAATGACCAGTGTTTATGACAGAGTCCCTTTTATCTGGTAGCCACTACACACCTAGTTTTTATAGCAAACAATTTTATAGTTTGTTGTAAAATTAAAGGTAAATTCTAACGAACTGTGAAGAAATATGACCTTTATTTATCCTCTTTGATCAGTAGAATCCACTTGAGATCCCTGCCAAAGTGCCGTTACAGATTTTCTAAAAGCTCAGGTTTGCATCACTTCTGTGTTTCTAAGAATAGTTCATTCTTGAATAATTTCCACAACTATAACATGCCTATAGTTTTTTGTGCTGTGAATCATAACATTCATATTAAATGTGAATTTGTTTTTAAAGAATTTAATCTTAAGGGGAAAAAAAGGTCATTGCAAATGTTCCTCCGGTTGAGAAAGATTTCAGTGATACAAAATCTGATTGGGTATTTTATTATTGCTTTTTTAAAAATGGCAAGTTAAAAAAAAAGATAAGGTTGCAGAATGGTGAGCTGAGTGGATGACTGTATGATGTGGGCTTGTTTCATGACTTAAACTTTTACATTTAATTTGTGTGTCTCTGAATCCACCGTTTTCAGGCTCCAGCTACATTTCAAGGAAGAAAACACCAGTCCTTTAGAACAAATGACAAGGAAATCCTCATCTAACCTTCAAAAGAGAGAGAAAGGAATGGGGAAGTGCATAAACCTAACAGAGGAATAAGTCTTTCTGGAATACAAGCTCAAATAAATATTTGAAAAGGAATGGTATCCTCATGTGTGTGCTGAAAAGTCAGTCCGTTTCAGGCAGCACATTTTGGCAGCCTGACCTGTTGACTTTCTCACCTTGGGATCACTAGGCTTTCAGACGCCTTCCAGCGGGCATCACCCCATGCATGCGCACACTCATACCCCAGTAGGGAGGCGGCAGGCCAAGGCCTGTGAGTGGCGCTCAGGAGCATCGTGGAGCCCAGCCCTCCCTTGCCCAGACACATTTCTTGGACCTCCCTCTTCAGCTCTCCAACCTGGCTTTGAATCACTCTTCATCAAATGCCATTTTAGATGTCTCTATTATTAATACTAGCTTTTGGTAGCTCAGATGTTAAAGAATCTTCCTTCAATACAGAAGACTCAGATTTGATCCAGGTTGGGAAGATCCTCTGGAGGAGAAAATGGCAACCCACTCCAGTATTCTTTCCTGGAGAATCCCATGGACATGGGAGCCTGGCTGGCTATAGTCCGTGGGGTCGCAAGAGTCAGATGTGACAGAAGGACTAACACACATTATTAACACATCCCTGGAAGTCAGAATTCCCTTCAGAACACATAGAGTTGACAATATTTTTTCACCAGATTGAATTCTGCTTTCCTCATTTCAGTTTTATGCTAAAACTCCACACATTTGGATTGAGAGAAAAGGAAAGAGGCCAATTCAAGTTTTTGAGAGTTTGGATTGTAGGCTATATGGAAAAGAAGAGTGGACTGACTGCCTGGTGAGTATAGATCTTTAGCAAGTTCCATTCATATTCTTCATGGGGCAGGTTAAAACGCCATTTTGGAGATATCTTAACAATCACAAGAGCCTCTTGATGAAAGTGAAAGAGGAGAGTGAAAAAGTTGGCTTAAAGCTCAACATTCAGAAAACTAAGATCATGGCATCTGGTCCCATTACTTCATGGCAAATAGATGGGAAAATAGTGGAAACAGTGACAGATTTTGTTTTGGGGGGCTCCAAAATCACTGTAGATGGTGATTGCAGCCTTGAAATTAAAAGACACTTGCTCCTTGGAAGAAAAGTTATGACCAACCTAGACAGCATATTAAAAAGCAGAGATATTACTTCACCAAAAAGGGTGGCTCAGACAGTAAATCGTCTGCCTGCAATGTAGGAGACATGGGTTCGACCCCTGGGTCGGGAAGATCACCTGGTTTTTCCAGTAGTCACGTATGGATGTGAGAGTTGGACTATAAAGAAAGCTGAGCACTGAAGAATTGCTGATTTTGAACTGTGGTGTTGGAGAAAACTCTTGAGACACCCTTGAACTGCAAGCAGATCCAAGGAGATCGAAGGACAGCAAGAAGTCCATCCTAAAGGAAATCAGTCCTGAATATTCATTGGAAGGACTGACATTGAAGCTGAAACTCCAATACCTTGACCAGAACTGACTCATTTGAAAAGACCCTGATGCTGGGAAAGATTGAAGGCAGGAGGAGAAGGGGACAACTGAGAATGAGATGGTTGGATAGCATCATCAACTCAATGGATGTGAGTTTGAGTGAGCTCCGAGAGTTGGTGATGGACAGGGAGGCCTGGCGTGCTGCAGTCCATGGGGTCACAAAGGGTCGGACATGACTGAATGACTGAACTGAACTAATAGTCACAAAGGTAGACACTGCCCAGGTTGCCCTCCGATTGGTTGGTGAGTTCAAGAAGGAAGGAGGTGGTTTCAGGAGATGATTTCTGAAGGCAGAAGATTCTGCTTGGTACCCAGGATGAAGAGTCCCACCACCAGTGGCCCCACTACCATGATCTGATATGACAAATGCCCAAAAATTACCTTAAAAAATGTCATTATACTCTCATATGAAATAAAAATGCCAGAAACAAATTACTGTCTAAATGGGAACCATCTGTTGTTTATAGGTATTTTTAGATATTTGCAATGTTTTCAGAAAATAGTTTTGGCTGCTTTTTGAAAGTCATTCTACAATGAAAATGTTTATGTTGTATGTTTCTCTTTAGCTCACCTCCTTCAGCCTTTTAACTTTTAATAATTCTAATTATTATTACTATTTTTAAAATAAAAGTAACAAATCACTGTGTATTATTCACACTTTGATCTGCATGCCTTCCTGAGCTGAATCACTATACTCAACATATACTTTATTCTTCCAGGTTAACTTAAGGAGCGTTTATTTTCAATGGTCAAGAGTTTTAAAAGTAGTGAGTACAACGTTTATACTAATAACCAGTACTCAGGTAATTAGTCAGAGTAAAGGTTGGATAAATAACCAATTTTAATATGAGAAGAATAATTTTATTCTTGCAAGGCATTCACCCAAATTTGCAAAACTAGGATCTAGTGAATCTGTCTTTGACTTCATGGATGAATTGTGAGCTTTTTATCAGGTTGATGGGATTATATGAGATAACATCTGTGAAGTGCTGAACTAGAGTCTGGCACACAGGAAGCACAAAAGGCTTCCCAGGTGTCTCAGTGGTAAAGAATCCCCCTGCCAGGTAGGAGATGTGGGTTCAGTCCTTGGGTTGGGAAGATCCCCTGGTGGTAGAAATGGCAACCCACTCCAGTATTCTTGCCTGGGAAATGCCATGGACAGAGAAACCTGGTGGGCTACAGTCACGCAAAGAGTCACACAAATGGGATCACAAAGAGTCGGAAACAACAACAAATAAAAAGTTATAACAGTGTTAAAACAATCCTCTGGGTTTCATTCTGATCAAAAAGAGGGAGAAGTTGAAGACGGTGTCAACCACTGCCCCTGTAGCTTTTTTGCTGTGTTCAATGTGTGATGCATATTACTCTGGAACTGCTTGGATCACTATGGAAAGTTCTCCCTCCTTACTACTCACATTTACTGTGGAGGGATGGTCCAACGCAGTACTTCTCAGAGGCCATTGACTTGCCTTGTTCACCAGCCATGACAGTAAGAATAATATGAGCTTAAAGGCTTCCCTGGTGGCTCAGTGGTAAAGAATCTGCCTGGCAATGCAGGAGACACGGCAGATTCAGGTTCAGTCCCTGGGTAGGTAAGATCCCCTAGAGGAGGAAATGGCAACCCATTCCAGTATTCCCCCCATGGACAGAAGAGCTTAGTGGGCTGCCGTCCATCAAGTTTGGTGGGTTGCAAATGACTGAGCAACTGAGCATGCATGTACTGACAGAAGGGTGAATTCTGGGGGTATGTCATTATTTTGGTTCCCCCAAAATCCAGAGCAGTCTTGCTGATGTCTTCCCTCCATCCAGGCTTAAGGGTTTCCCAGGATATTGTCATAGTTCACAACTCACTTCACTGCCCTGACTCTTTTAAGAACCACAGCTTCCAGTGGTTGCCCTAGACTGGCAGATGGGCTGAACTCTGAAATGATGTTTTACAAGAAGGCAGTTCTTGCTATGGTTGGATTTATGTTACAGAAGCTTCCTTGGGGAGGCACATTCTTCAAACATGTGTTGGAAGGAATAGGGAGGGGAGGCAGTAATATGGCTGCCCAGCCTGAAGCTGGCCCATATCCCAGACTGTCAATAACTTTTCCAAAAGTGAGCTTCAATAGCCAACAACCTCAAGCTGACCTTGAGGACTTAACAGCAATGTCAGGTTCCATCAGGGTCTGAACATCTCCAGAGGCATTTGGTCTGCAAACTCAGTACACCTTACATCCACCTTACATTTGTGGCCATTCTGATTTTAGGAAACAGCAAACTGTGAAATTCCAGGACCCCTGTGTCAAGGTCTTAGGAAGCCAGATGCCCCCAACAGTCTCTTTCCAGAGAAGAGCAGCAAGAGAACCAACTGTCATCTGTATGTTTGGTTTTCTGTCTTCATGGGTTGCTATAGGGT
>SJYC01081549.1:0-10871 GCA_006408675.1 Madoqua kirkii | reverse complement strand
CAACTGCCTTCTGAAATGTATGTTTGAAATGTCACAACACTAGCACCACATTTTGCTTTGTCACTACCCATAGTGACATTTTTTTCCTGGACATATTTTTCCCATAAACCCAGCTAATCTACCTTGACTCATATTCTAAAAAGTTATCAATTATTCTCAATTACCCTTTGCATGTGCATTTACATACGCCTACAGACAACACACGAACTATTGTGGTTGACAGGGCAGAACATTCTGCTTTTTATCTGTATTATTTGAAGCAAACCAAACACATTAGTGGAATATAAATGGTCACTGCTTTGAGCCAGTGAATATTTAAGGATATTAATTTATTTCCTCTAATAGTCTTTAAGACACTTAAAAAAATAAACATATAGAAAAGAATAAAATATCAGACTTTAAGTTTGAACTCTTGTTGAGGGCTGTTTTACAGTTGAGGGTATCATTACTTATCTAGCTATGAGGTCATATTTTTGCAGAGTTCATTAGAATTTACCTTTAATTTTATAGCAAACTATAACTGCAAAGCCAGCATGTCTTGGTCAGCATTTATTGCACTGACATATTTATTTCACATGTTAAAACTAAAGCGACAAGGTCTCTCCAAAATTTTTTCAATTAGGATTCTTGGTAAAGCTTTAATGTGGTATTTCATTCATGATACCATTCTGGGACCCTCTGCTAGCACTCTAATGATTCACAGATAATGTGCGGTTCCATTTTGTTTTGAGACACTTCACAAACTTAAACATTTTTTTCCAGTTTTTGTTTCTATGTTTTTTATGTATGTGCATTTTTATTTTTTAAAAAAGATTTAGGGCAGACTCCTTTAAGAAGGAAAATACATACTTTATATTGCAATTTGGTCCTTAACACTTTTATTTGCAGTGGAATATGAGAAAGAACAAATTTAAATTAATTCTCATTTCAAAAACAACCACTGAATACTTAATATTCAAGCTTAAGAGGTGTTAAGTAGTGAAAAGAATGCCAAATTTAGAGGTAGAAAACCTGATTTTACATCCTCTAAAACTTTCATGGCAGTGCAATTCTGACAAATCATTCAACTCAGTATTTCCATTTATAAACTGAGAATAATAATAATAATACTTTCCTTATAGATTTATTCTAAGGATTAAATGACCAGTGTTTATGACAGAGTCCCTTTTATCTGGTAGCCACTACACACCTAGTTTTTATAGCAAACAATTTTATAGTTTGTTGTAAAATTAAAGGTAAATTCTAACGAACTGTGAAGAAATATGACCTTTATTTATCCTCTTTGATCAGTAGAATCCACTTGAGATCCCTGCCAAAGTGCCGTTACAGATTTTCTAAAAGCTCAGGTTTGCATCACTTCTGTGTTTCTAAGAATAGTTCATTCTTGAATAATTTCCACAACTATAACATGCCTATAGTTTTTTGTGCTGTGAATCATAACATTCATATTAAATGTGAATTTGTTTTTAAAGAATTTAATCTTAAGGGGAAAAAAAGGTCATTGCAAATGTTCCTCCGGTTGAGAAAGATTTCAGTGATACAAAATCTGATTGGGTATTTTATTATTGCTTTTTTAAAAATGGCAAGTTAAAAAAAAAGATAAGGTTGCAGAATGGTGAGCTGAGTGGATGACTGTATGATGTGGGCTTGTTTCATGACTTAAACTTTTACATTTAATTTGTGTGTCTCTGAATCCACCGTTTTCAGGCTCCAGCTACTATTTCAAGGAAGAAAACACCAGTCCTTTAGAACAAATGACAAGGAAATCCTCATCTAACCTTCAAAAGAGAGAGAAAGGAATGGGGAAGTGCATAAACCTAACAGAGGAATAAGTCTTTCTGGAATACAAGCTCAAATAAATATTTGAAAAGGAATGGTATCCTCATGTGTGTGCTGAAAAGTCAGTCCGTTTCAGGCAGCACATTTTGGCAGCCTGACCTGTTGACTTTCTCACCTTGGGATCACTAGGCTTTCAGACGCCTTCCAGCGGGCATCACCCCATGCATGCGCACACTCATACCCCAGTAGGGAGGCGGCAGGCCAAGGCCTGTGAGTGGCGCTCAGGAGCATCGTGGAGCCCAGCCCTCCCTTGCCCAGACACATTTCTTGGACCTCCCTCTTCAGCTCTCCAACCTGGCTTTGAATCACTCTTCATCAAATGCCATTTTAGATGTCTCTATTATTAATACTAGCTTTTGGTAGCTCAGATGTTAAAGAATCTTCCTTCAATACAGAAGACTCAGATTTGATCCAGGTTGGGAAGATCCTCTGGAGGAGAAAATGGCAACCCACTCCAGTATTCTTTCCTGGAGAATCCCATGGACATGGGAGCCTGGCTGGCTATAGTCCGTGGGGTCGCAAGAGTCAGATGTGACAGAAGGACTAACACACATTATTAACACATCCCTGGAAGTCAGAATTCCCTTCAGAACACATAGAGTTGACAATATTTTTTCACCAGATTGAATTCTGCTTTCCTCATTTCAGTTTTATGCTAAAACTCCACACATTTGGATTGAGAGAAAAGGAAAGAGGCCAATTCAAGTTTTTGAGAGTTTGGATTGTAGGCTATATGGAAAAGAAGAGTGGACTGACTGCCTGGTGAGTATAGATCTTTAGCAAGTTCCATTCATATTCTTCATGGGGCAGGTTAAAACGCCATTTTGGAGATATCTTAACAATCACAAGAGCCTCTTGATGAAAGTGAAAGAGGAGAGTGAAAAAGTTGGCTTAAAGCTCAACATTCAGAAAACTAAGATCATGGCATCTGGTCCCATTACTTCATGGCAAATAGATGGGAAAATAGTGGAAACAGTGACAGATTTTGTTTTGGGGGGCTCCAAAATCACTGTAGATGGTGATTGCAGCCTTGAAATTAAAAGACACTTGCTCCTTGGAAGAAAAGTTATGACCAACCTAGACAGCATATTAAAAAGCAGAGATATTACTTCACCAAAAAGGGTGGCTCAGACAGTAAATCGTCTGCCTGCAATGTAGGAGACATGGGTTCGACCCCTGGGTCGGGAAGATCACCTGGTTTTTCCAGTAGTCACGTATGGATGTGAGAGTTGGACTATAAAGAAAGCTGAGCACTGAAGAATTGCTGATTTTGAACTGTGGTGTTGGAGAAAACTCTTGAGACACCCTTGAACTGCAAGCAGATCCAAGGAGATCGAAGGACAGCAAGAAGTCCATCCTAAAGGAAATCAGTCCTGAATATTCATTGGAAGGACTGACATTGAAGCTGAAACTCCAATACCTTGACCAGAACTGACTCATTTGAAAAGACCCTGATGCTGGGAAAGATTGAAGGCAGGAGGAGAAGGGGACAACTGAGAATGAGATGGTTGGATAGCATCATCAACTCAATGGATGTGAGTTTGAGTGAGCTCCGAGAGTTGGTGATGGACAGGGAGGCCTGGCGTGCTGCAGTCCATGGGGTCACAAAGGGTCGGACATGACTGAATGACTGAACTGAACTAATAGTCACAAAGGTAGACACTGCCCAGGTTGCCCTCCGATTGGTTGGTGAGTTCAAGAAGGAAGGAGGTGGTTTCAGGAGATGATTTCTGAAGGCAGAAGATTCTGCTTGGTACCCAGGATGAAGAGTCCCACCACCAGTGGCCCCACTACCATGATCTGATATGACAAATGCCCAAAAATTACCTTAAAAAATGTCATTATACTCTCATATGAAATAAAAATGCCAGAAACAAATTACTGTCTAAATGGGAACCATCTGTTGTTTATAGGTATTTTTAGATATTTGCAATGTTTTCAGAAAATAGTTTTGGCTGCTTTTTGAAAGTCATTCTACAATGAAAATGTTTATGTTGTATGTTTCTCTTTAGCTCACCTCCTTCAGCCTTTTAACTTTTAATAATTCTAATTATTATTACTATTTTTAAAATAAAAGTAACAAATCACTGTGTATTATTCACACTTTGATCTGCATGCCTTCCTGAGCTGAATCACTATACTCAACATATACTTTATTCTTCCAGGTTAACTTAAGGAGCGTTTATTTTCAATGGTCAAGAGTTTTAAAAGTAGTGAGTACAACGTTTATACTAATAACCAGTACTCAGGTAATTAGTCAGAGTAAAGGTTGGATAAATAACCAATTTTAATATGAGAAGAATAATTTTATTCTTGCAAGGCATTCACCCAAATTTGCAAAACTAGGATCTAGTGAATCTGTCTTTGACTTCATGGATGAATTGTGAGCTTTTTATCAGGTTGATGGGATTATATGAGATAACATCTGTGAAGTGCTGAACTAGAGTCTGGCACACAGGAAGCACAAAAGGCTTCCCAGGTGTCTCAGTGGTAAAGAATCCCCCTGCCAGGTAGGAGATGTGGGTTCAGTCCTTGGGTTGGGAAGATCCCCTGGTGGTAGAAATGGCAACCCACTCCAGTATCTTGCCTGGGAAATGCCATGGACAGAGAAACCTGGTGGGCTACAGTCACGCAAAGAGTCACACAAATGGGATCACAAAGAGTCGGAAACAACAACAAATAAAAAGTTATAACAGTGTTAAAACAATCCTCTGGGTTTCATTCTGATCAAAAAGAGGGAGAAGTTGAAGACGGTGTCAACCACTGCCCCTGTAGCTTTTTTGCTGTGTTCAATGTGTGATGCATATTACTCTGGAACTGCTTGGATCACTATGGAAAGTTCTCCCTCCTTACTACTCACATTTACTGTGGAGGGATGGTCCAACGCAGTACTTCTCAGAGGCCATTGACTTGCCTTGTTCACCAGCCATGACAGTAAGAATAATATGAGCTTAAAGGCTTCCCTGGTGGCTCAGTGGTAAAGAATCTGCCTGGCAATGCAGGAGACACGGCAGATTCAGGTTCAGTCCCTGGGTAGGTAAGATCCCCTAGAGGAGGAAATGGCAACCCATTCCAGTATTCCCCCCATGGACAGAAGAGCTTAGTGGGCTGCCGTCCATCAAGTTTGGTGGGTTGCAAATGACTGAGCAACTGAGCATGCATGTACTGACAGAAGGGTGAATTCTGGGGGTATGTCATTATTTTGGTTCCCCCAAAATCCAGAGCAGTCTTGCTGATGTCTTCCCTCCATCCAGGCTTAAGGGTTTCCCAGGATATTGTCATAGTTCACAACTCACTTCACTGCCCTGACTCTTTTAAGAACCACAGCTTCCAGTGGTTGCCCTAGACTGGCAGATGGGCTGAACTCTGAAATGATGTTTTACAAGAAGGCAGTTCTTGCTATGGTTGGATTTATGTTACAGAAGCTTCCTTGGGGAGGCACATTCTTCAAACATGTGTTGGAAGGAATAGGGAGGGGAGGCAGTAATATGGCTGCCCAGCCTGAAGCTGGCCCATATCCCAGACTGTCAATAACTTTTCCAAAAGTGAGCTTCAATAGCCAACAACCTCAAGCTGACCTTGAGGACTTAACAGCAATGTCAGGTCCATCAGGGTCTGAACATCTCCAGAGGCATTTGGTCTGCAAACTCAGTACACCTTACATCCACCTTACATTTGTGGCCATTCTGATTTTAGGAAACAGCAAACTGTGAAATTCCAGGACCCCTGTGTCAAGGTCTTAGGAAGCCAGATGCCCCCAACAGTCTCTTTCCAGAGAAGAGCAGCAAGAGAACCAACTGTCATCTGTATGTTTGGTTTTCTGTCTTCATGGGTTGCTATAGGGTAAGCGTAGGTGAGTGTGTGTGGAATGGGGTTGCAAACGGGGAGTGGGGGTGGGAGAACAGAGACTGGACATGGAGAAAATGAGCTTAAATGCAGAGCATGGATTTCATGACTATAAACCAAGACCAGTGACCTAGGGGAGACTGATATTGCAGCCTTCCAGAGGAGTATTCAGCATCCTAGCTACAGCCTCAGGCTGAGGCTGAGAGCATGTTGGTAGGTATCACTTTCCTACCCCTCTTCCTGAACCTTCTTTCCTTCCTGCCTCACTTCCTCCATTTCCACCAATTTATTTCTTTTGTGACTTTAAAAAGACAAAAGATATGTACCAGGCTGTTAATACTGGCTAGTCTATGAGGGAGTGAGCAGGATATTATTCACTTTAAAATCTCTGTATATTTTTGGATTATATTGCTTGTTGCTATAAGCATTTTTTTTACTTTTGAAATGAAAAATAAAAAGTTGATAAACACATTTTCTTTCCCCTACTGCTCCCCTCCCCCACGTCTTCTGGTTCCTTCCATTCCAACCCAGTAAAAGTTTTTATTTCTCAAATACTTGCCTCCTCAGCAAGATAATGATCAAACGAGTTGGTTAAAATAATCCCACTAATATGCGTGTGAGAAGTGTTGTTGGGTGATGTTGACATTGATGATCACCCAAAAAGTGGCTGCAGGGCCTTTGAAGAGCAGTTGGCCTGGGTGGTAATCCTGCTATCACTGTCGGCTCCACTCAGGACTTTGAGCGTGTCATTTCAAATGCCTGTATCTTGGCCCCAATTCTTATCTTACATGCAAAACTAAGAAAATAATACTACCACTCTTGCTAACCTCATAAGACTCTGAAAGTTTTTGAAACTTTCAAAATCTACTTAGAATGTAATTGCTTACTACGTTTTCTCCTCGATCTGATGGCAATGGTGGTGGTGGCAATGATGTGCAGGAAGATGGTGAGAAGGGAATATCATTTTTCCCCCCAAGGGGGCAAAGATATGTCCCCATTGACCTAGATACCATGACTATTTTTTCTTAAATGGATATGCATGTTCAAGAAGTACCTTGTAGTCTGTACCCACTAAAACTTAAAACACAAATTACTTTGCTTTGTATTCTTTATAGACTGATATGACCAAAAGATGGTTCTTTCAGTATAATTCCACTTTCTGTAGAACACTATGATGGAGAATTGGCCTCCCCAAGAACACTCTTTCTTTGTCATACCAAGTACCTACTTTGTCCTTTGACTCTACTGTTCTTATACTGGGCTCTTAAAATGAAAGAAAATCAAATGCTCATTTAAAATATGAAATGAGAATAAAATTTCAGTCACAAGCAAAGTCTTTATAATTTTTAAAAGCAATGGATAAAACAAAGGAAATTAAATCATAACCTTTACCTGAACCAGTTCCTCCTTTTTTCTTTTTTTAAACTTTATTCCCCTCATAGGAAAATAATTCATCCAGCCTGACTGTGTTCATTACCACATAGCTGGCATGGTTGTCTCACGCAAGCACCAAGAAGATATGAAACTAAATCAACAGACCCTGATTTGTTGGCTCAACCAAGTATAAACTAGCCACTGGAAAATCAAGTTGAAAACCTAGGACAAATATATGAAAGGGACAAGCCACAGCTTGCAGGAAAGAAAATGTTTGCAGAAAACTCCAGTGCTACAGGTTTATCTAAGGTGTGGTCTCAAGTAAGCTGCAGTAATTACCCAGGATACCACATTTAGTGGCTGAAAACTGAGGTGTTTCATGGACTTAACCCTTTCATTCCACCCCCAGACAAATTCTTAGAAGAAATACAGTTCAGCCAGGTTAAACTAGAGAAATTGTTTATATTGTAACCAAAATTGTTTTAATTTATTTCTGCCACTGTCTACCAAAGATATCTCTTAGCCATGGCTTTTAGGGTCCTCTTTCTAAATATAGAATTATGAATGGATAGGCCTTCTTGCATATTTGTGTAATTTCCTGTCCTAGTCCTAAAATCAATCATTTATCCAAGGAGCCCTGGTTCCTTTAATTGAAAAGTGGTATTAGAATTCAAGATCTAGGGACTTTCCTGGTGGTCCAATGACTGAGACTCCATGCTCCCAATGCAGGGAGCCCAGGTTCAATCCCTGGTCAGGGATCTATATACCACGTGCTGCAACTAAAGATCCCGCACGATACAACTAAGACACAACACAGCCAAATAAATATTTAAAAAGAAAAAAAATCAAGACATGAGTACTAGTGTTCTCATTGCTTCTGGGGTGTAATTGCCTCTAGGTCCTCTCAGTGGATAGAGTAAGGAAATGTGTCTATACTAACCTATGGATACATGTATCTGTAATTATTTCTGTATATATCCATCTCTATCTTAGTGTGCTGAAGATAAGTTTATACTGATGTCTCTGAATCTTACCAGTACCACATGATTCTTTCTAGCTTTTCCTCTTTGTTTATTTGTAACTTCCTACTCCATCTATGAGAAATCTGGTCCCCATCATGCACTAACCATTTACTTATTTATTCAGTCTTAGTATACAAGTATAGCAATTTCAGAATTAACAAACATTCCCATGGTTATTGTAACAGAGTCTACCATTTATTCATGAATACTTCTTGCTGAGAACTTCACTGAGACATGCAACTGCTATGATATACTTCATACATCTACCTCTCATAAAAAAAATTCTTTTACATGAAGAGCCTTATTTTAATCTTCCAAGACCCTGTGATGTGGTCATGATATAATGCTGGTGGTGAGAAACTGAGGTTCAAAGAAATTAAATAATGTGTATCAGATAACACAGTTTACCAGCGGTAGATGGGATTCTTTCTTAGCCACTAGATCTCCCCGGGGATGAGCAAAGGTATCTGGAATTCATGGGGCACCGATAGAGTGAAACCAGACACAGTAACCAGGGCCCTGAGGCACCCTCTCCCCTCAACACTCACAGAGACAACCTCACCCACTCATCTGGAAGAACCCCTGTCACTAGGACAGAATGAGCATGACTATAAAGAGTAAACTCATGTCTTTGATATAATTCATCTCTCAATAATGGCAAATATGTTTGTGATCAGAAAAGAAATAACTGTAAAAAATTCCACATCTCTTAGCCATTATCACTGGGAATCACTCCAGAGCAATTCTCCATAAAGGCACACAACTTAGCCATCTTCTCTTCTAGGCAGATGAGAGTATAAGCTGGGCCCGGATGATCTCTTTAGGGGGCCGTCACAAGGGAGATTTGTGCAGAAAGGGCATGGAGAGATCAAATGATCTCAAGGGGGCTTTACTTTCAAGGACAGTATGTGAGCTCTTTTGTCTGGAGAGCAGCATCAGGGAGTAGTAACTGGTGGGATGTTGCCTGGAGGTATATATTCAGATACGTGTCATGATAGACTATCTTGTCAAGCATATTGATTAATAAATATGACTTTGGTCAGACTCCCAATATGTAAGTAGTTGAATGATATTTTATCAACTCCATTATGCATGCGTTTTCTTTAAAAGCTCCATTTGCAAATTAAAATGGTATCCTTCTAACTTACACAACACCCCTTGCCCTCCACCATTAATGACTTTAAATAGGCTTTAAAATATTATATGTTAATACATTTAGAAGGATTCCCTGGGGCATCTAGGCTTGTTTCAGAGTTGTTGAGGTCTTGACGAAGGTTGTACAGTTGACTTTGACTGAAAGAAGCTGCCTAGTTTCTTGGGTAGCCTTCTTTGGTTTTCTTCTCTTCAAGTGATATGAATGGTAATTATTTACCTGCTAGAAGTGGCTACAATGAGAGAAACTGGAATAATAAAATTACACATTGTATTCTATTAACTACGCACATATCCCAATTTCTTTGGTAGAGGCAGAAAGTTTGGGGTTGGAGTTAAAGGAGAAAGATGAGAAAGAAGATGAAGAATTGCTGTCTGTCTCTGAGTCTTGAAATATTAGCTATCTACTGCTGCAAAACAAATTGCTTCCCCCCAAACTTAGCAGGTTGAAATGATACATATTTATATCAGATTATCTGTGAGTCCAGAATTCAGGGACAGCTTATCTGGTTGGTCTCTTATGAGGTTGTAGCTAAGATGTTGGCCAGGACTGCTGTCATCTGAAGGATTGACTGGGGCTGGAGAACCTGCTTTGAAGACTGTTCACTTGAATGGCTTATATGTTGGACTGGGCTGGTGGCAGGTAGCCTCAGTTTCTCCCATGCAATTCATAGGCTCAAGTGTCCTTGCTAAGCAGCAGTTGGTTTCCTTCAATGTGGATAATTCAAGAACGTGAGGCAGAACCTAAATATCTTTATGATCTGGCCTCACAAGTTACACTCATCATTTTTCCATCATTCCCGTGGTTGTGCATATCAGCACTCAGTAGTGGTGGAGGAGACTACACCAGGATGGGGATTCTAGGAGCCTTATCTCACTTCGTTTCTCTATTTATAAATGTAAGGTAACATTTGCCCAGTTTGTCTCATGGCGTTATTGTGAGACTCACATGGCACAGTGCATATAAAAACCAGACATGAAAGAACAGAAATATAATTCATAAGTGTCATTTTAAAATTATTTCGAGGAAAATATTTCCTGGACACCTGCCATATCCCATGCCCTGGGAAACACTAATGAGCAAGATGGATATAATCCTGCCTTTAGACTTTATTTTCTAGTAGAAAAAAAAAATGAAAAGAGGTCATAAAACGTAGAACAAAAAACAACAAATAATTATGAAATTGTTTTGTTTCCATGTAAGAAGAAACAGCATCCTCTGATGGAGAGAAATAGGTGCTGAAGCTAATAGGAGGATTATGAAATGCCCTCTCAACATTCAACTTATCAGGTGAGATCTGAAGAACAAGATGGACAGTCCATGATGAGACTCAGACCACACTGGACCAGGGATCCCTGCTGAACAGTTTGGTGGAGCGCCTAGGCTAAACTCCGCAAAACACCAAACTGTAAAAGCCCAAAGGAGCACAGCTAGCCTGTGATGCCTACTGTTAGTCATTGTCTCAGGCATAATTATAAAGTGTGTTCATTGTGCTTCCCATTCAGGGAAAATTATCTATTGACCGTCAGCTAGAGGTGTGGCACCTGAAAGAAGCAACCGGGGAGATAGTATTTGCAGGGCTTAAGATGCATCTGAGGATCCAAAAAGCCTCCCCCCAACCCCCTCTCACTGCCCCA
>SJYC01081546.1:0-26107 GCA_006408675.1 Madoqua kirkii | reverse complement strand
CACACACACACACACACACACACACAGTAATGCCTCATAACTCTTGCCACCCAGAAGTCTTCCCAAAGTTTCTCTCTTAATACCAAAGTAAATGGTAAGTTTGAAAAATAGCACCCTTTTACTGCAATTTAACAACAGCCATTTTTACAAATATCATAACAGGCTCTGGTCTCTGGCACTTAATACAAAAGTTTTCTGTATATCACAGGATGACGTAATGGTATTTTGAAACTCAGCGTTACTGCCAAATCATCTCTCTGCCTAAAATTTATCACACCAAAGCCTCAGAATGAAATATATGGGGATTCATATAGTTTTCCCATTTTTGGAAGAAGCAAATACATCCCAAGGGACAATTTGGATGACATATGGATGAACAAATATTCACTCGTTCCTCTGTAGTTATTTTTCAAACAAGTCTTCCACATTAGATATAATAAAATATGTAAGTGAGCTCTAAAATCTAAAAATTAGGTTGCCCTTTGTGATTGGAAATCAGTGATGATAATGTGGGAATTATGCCACAGGAAGGCATCGTTCCAGGAGCAGCCCTGGCTGTCGAATTTCTGATCTCGTTGCAACCTGAGCTCAATAGCCTGGAAAATAGCAAACCAGTAATTGTGTGAATCCAATCAGGGAACAAAATCACAGAATTTTTCAGTAAGTAAGAAAATGGAATTGTAAATATCAGCCTTGTTTATTTCCCATTACCACAGCTGGAGGCTAGAAAAGAACATGGTTTAGTACAATACAGTCAGGTAGGAATTATCACATACAATGAGGTTGAAAATTCTAGAGAAATATTGGAAAAAGAAAGCAGAGCACCTTCACAAAATCTGCTTGGGTGTGGCTCCCTGGTCCCATTCCCCCATTTAAGATCACATGTGATTTAAGACAAAACTATTTTGAAGTTTTAGCAGTAGCAAACCTGTTCCCTTTTGCCAAGAGTAAATTATCAGAGCATTTCTGTGAGCTATTATTTTTTAAAGAAGGATATTTTTTCACATTGTATGTCTTGATAATTTTTTCAGAACAGTCTAATGACTGATTTATTATTAACAAATGGCAATAGCTGTTGCTCAGAGGAGTACTTTTATATTACTCCACGAATACCTTGGAAACGAATTTGTGTAACGATCCATTATGTGTGTGCCACTCACAAATGCTGACTTGAGGTAGGCTGCCTCAGCCAGCATTGGCAACTAGACATTGTCTGTAAGGGTAATGAGCATCCCCTCTGTGATTTCAGAACTTCAGGTCTCTCAACATACCTGTGAACTTCACTTTCCCAAAAACCTCCCCCTAAATCCTCTGTTTCTTGTACCCTTCTTCCTTATTTCTCCCAATGAACTGACTCTCTCATTTCTTTTGTGACTCTCCCAACATTATCATACACTTTTTATGAGAAAAAACCCAACTTTCATCTTCTATAAATAATGGCAATTAGAAGCCAGTTCTTTTTTTTTTTTTAATTTTTGTTTAATGCTTATTCCATTTCACAGCACTGTGTTGGTTCTGCCACACATTGACATGAATCAGCCACAGGTGTAGACGATCTCCCCATGTTAAAGCCCCCTCCCACCTCCCTTCCCTACCCATCCCCCCGGTTCATCCCGTATACCGGCCCCAAGCATCCTGTATCCTGTATTGAACATAGACTGGTGTAGAAGCCAGTTCTTAAGATATTTAAAAATCTTAATTAGTCTAGCACCAAGTGGTTTTAATGCTTATTCCATTTCACAGTACTGTATTGGTTCTGCCATACATTGACATGAATCAGCCACAGGTGTAGACGATCTCCCCATGTTAAAGCCCCCTCCCACCTCCCTTCCCTACCCATCCCCCCGGTTCATCCCGTATACCGGCCCCAAGCATCCTGTATCCTGTATTGAACATAGACTGGTGTAGAAGCCAGTTCTTAAGATATTTAAAAATCTTAATTAGTCTAGCACCAAGTGGTAATCTTTTACTTAAAAATAAGTAAGGATATGACTGGTTTGCATTCTTGAATGGTAGAAACCAACACAGTATTGTAAAACAATTATCCTCTAGTTTAAAACATAAAAATATAAGTAAGGATAACAAATGGAGGAATAATAG
This sequence comes from Madoqua kirkii, assembly GCA_006408675.1. Classification (NCBI taxonomy): domain Eukaryota; kingdom Metazoa; phylum Chordata; class Mammalia; order Artiodactyla; family Bovidae; genus Madoqua; species Madoqua kirkii. The sequence goes on along the minus strand of SJYC01081546.1, from coordinate 24,007 downwards.
GGTCATGTAAAAATGACACTAGGACATTTGCTATAGAGAATCCAAATTCCTCTTATGAAAAGCTTAGTGAAAAGTTTCACACATATTTCACCTATACCAGAATTCCTGGTATATCTATTCATGAAAGTAAAGACTAGAAATCCAAGAAAGATTGACCATATCAAAGGGGTAGTTTGTTCATGGTTTTATTACAGTCTTTTTATTCCAGAAGATATAAACTCGCTCACACAGTTACATGGAATGCAATTGCTAATTGCTAAGTCACTTCAGCCGTGTCCAACTCCATGCGACTCCATGGACTGCAGCCCACCAGGCTCCCCCGTCCCTGGGATTCTCCAGGCAAGAACACTGGAGTGGGTTGCCATTTCCTTCTCCAATGCATGAAAGCAAAAGGTGAAAGTGAAGTTGCTCAGTCGTGTCCAACTTAGTGACCCCATGGACTGCAGCCTACCAGGCTGCTCCATCCGTGGGATTCTCTAGGCAAGAGTACTGGAGTGGGGTGCCATTGCCTTCTCCCATGGAATGCAATGTTATATTAAATATAGATGAGAAAAAATAAAAATTTGTACATATCAAAAACACAAAAAAGAAATCAGGCCAGGTTAAAACTACAGATCTTCATACTTGTGGGGTGTATCAGTCAAGGTTCTCCAGAAAAAAACAACCAATGAGGGTGAGTGGTGTGTGTGTGTGTGTGTGTGTGTGTGTGTGTGTGTGTGTGTGTATTGGCTAACAGACTATGTTATGGCAAATATGGAGACTGGCAAGTACAAGATCTGCAGGGTGGCTAGCCAGAGACCTAGGGAAGTGTTGATGCTGTAGTTCAAGTTCACTAGCCTTCTTTCATTTTGCCCCATCTCTGTCACCTTTTGTATAAGCTGATAATGTTTCTCTGTGCATTCTTTCTCTGTTTCTGGCTTCTGTTGAGATGCACTGAGTGGATACATGAATCACACCCTTGATCTCTCATTTTTTAAGTGATTTTATTTTAAAAATATTTTTCTTTTTTAAAATTTATTTTAATTGAAGGATAATTGCTTTACAATATTGTGTTGGTTCTGTCATACACCAACATGAATCAGCCATGGGTATACATATGTCCCCTCCCTCTAGAACCTCCCTCCCACCTCCCACCCCATCCATCCCCTCTCGGTTGGCATAGCACCCTGGTTTGAGTTCCCTGAGTCATGTAGCAAATATGTTTCCATGTTACTCTCTCCATTTGTCTCTCTCTCTCCTTCCCCTGCTCCCACCCTCCATATCCATAAGTCTGTTCTCTATGTCTGCATCTCCATTGTAGGACATATATACAATTTAATACTGCTGCTAAGTTGCTTCAGTTGTGTCCAACTCTTTGCGACCCCATAGATGGCAGCCCACTAGGCTCCCCTGTCCTTGGAATTCTCCAGGCAAGAACACTGGAGTGGGTTGCCATTTCCTTCTCCAAATTTAATTTAATACTACTCAGCCATAAAAAGGAACACATTTGAGTCAGTGTTAATGAGGTGAATCGACCGAGAGCCTATTATACAGAGTGAAGTAAGTCAGAAAGAGAAAAACAAATATTGTATATTAACACATATATATGGAATCTAGAAAAATGATACTGATGAACCTAGTTGCATGGCAGCAATGGAGATGAGTACATAATTTATTTTTTGCAATGTTGTGTTGATCTCTGCTGTACAACAACTTTAATCTACCATAAATTATAACCTAGAGGAGTGGGATTGGGGGATGAGAGGGAGGCTCAAAAGGGAGGGATTGTGTGTATAATTATGGCTGACCCTTGGTCTCTTTAGGGAGTGATTGTCCAGTAACACCCTTGCTATTCATTTGAGTAGGCTCTGGGAGTTGCTGATGGACAAGGAAGCCTGGCGTGCTGCAGTCCATGGGGTCACAAAGAGTCAGACACAACTGAATGACTGAACTGAACTGGTTCTCTTCAAAACACACTTTTTCTGATTTTTGCAATAGAGATAGGCTAGTTTTCCAAATCTTCAAGTTCTGGTTCCTTTGTGCCTAATAATTCCTTCAATCTGTCTCTCCCCTTTTGCATTTTCCTGTAAAAAGGAACTACAAAGCAGGTCATACCTTCAATACTTTGCTTAGAGATGTCCCTAGCTAAATATCCAAGTTCGTCACTCACAAATCCTATGTTCCACACTAGATCACAATTCAGCCAAGTTCTTTGACACTTTATGATAAGAAATTGCCTTTCTTCCAGAGTCTAATATCACATCTCTCATTTTTGTCTGAGATCTCACTACAATCACCTTTAATGTCCATGTCTGCCAACAATCTCTTCCAGGCAATCTTGACTTTTTCTCACATTGACCTCAAAACTTTTCCAGTTTCTACCCATGAGTCATGTATAAAACCACTTCCACATTTTAGGTATTTGTTACAGCAGTGCCTCACTTTTTGCAATCAAAATTTATATTAATTTGCTAGAGCTGCCATAACAAAGTACAACTGACCGAATGGCATAAACAAATGTATTATAATTCTGGAAGCTGGAAGTCAAAGATCAAGGTATTAGTAAAGTTGGTTTCCTCTGAGGCCTCTTTTGTGTTGTGTAGATGGTACCCTCTTGCTGTGTCTTCACATGCTCTTTCTTCTGCCCACACACATCCCAGGTGTTTCCCTATATGTCCCAATCTTTTCTTGAAAGAACAGCAGCCAGATTGGATTGGGGCCAATCCCAATGGTCTCATTTGAACTTAATCATCTCTTTAGCAGCTCTGTCTCCAAATATGTGGGCTTCCCTTGTGGCTCAGCTGGTAAAGAATCTGCCTGCAATGCAGGAGACCTGGGTTTGATCCCTGGGTTGGGAAGATCCCCTGAAGAAAGGAAAGGCTACCCACTCCAACATTCTGGCCTGGAGAATCCCAACAGTCCATGGAGTCACAAAGAACTGGACATGAATGAGCAAGGGTTAAGCTTTAACATATAATTTTTTTTTCTGGGGGACACAATTCAGTCTATAGCATGGGGATTAGGAGAATATTTGGTCTAAGCTTTCTTACCACTAAAATGAATAGGAAACATTGATTAATGGCAAAATTCATGAATCTTTTGAAGCACCTAAAAAACACAAGAGGCAAATGCAGTGCTAGAAACTTGACTGCAATTGATCTGGAAACAAAGGAGCTACAAGGGATATTTGGGGGATAACATAGGAAATTTGAATTATAAACAGCATATAGGATGATAGTACTGTTCAGCCACTCAGTCTTGTCCAGCTCTTTGCGACCCCATGGACTGCAGCACGCCTGGCTTCCCTGTCCCAGAGTCTATTCAACTCCCAGAGCCTACTCAATCTCATATCCATTGAGTCAGTGATGCCATCCAGCCATCTCATTCTCTGTTGTCTCCTTCTCCTCCTGCCTTAAATCTTTCCCAGCATCAGGGTCTTTTCCAAGGAGTCAGTTCTTTGCATCATGTGGCCAAAGTATTGGAGTTTCAGCTTCAGCATCAGTCCTTCCAATGAATATTCAGGACTGATTTCCTTTAGAATGGACTGGTTGGATTTCCTTGTAGTCCAAGGGACTCTCAAGAGTCTTCTCCAACAGCACAGCTGAAAAGCATCAATTCTTTGGCACTCAGCATTTTTATACTCCAACTCTCACATCCATACATGACTACTGGAAAAAACATAGCTTTGACTAGACGGACGTTTGTTGGCAAAGAAATGTCTCTGCTTTTTAATATGCTGTCTAGGTTGGTCATAACTTTTCTTCCAAGGAGCAAGTTTCTTTTAATTTCATGGCTGCAGTCACCATCTGCAGTGATTTCAGAGCCCAGAAAATAAAGTCTGACACTGTTTTCACTGTTTCCCCATCTATTTGCCATTAAGTGATGGGACTGGATGCCATGATCTTAGTTTTCTGAATGTTGAACTTTAAGCCAACTTTTTCACTCTCCTCTTTCACTTTTATCAAGAAGCTCTTTAATTCTTCTTTGCCTTTTGCCATAAGGGTGGTGTCATCTGCATATCTGAAGCTGTTGATATTTCTCCCAGCAATCCTAATTCCAGCTTGTGCTTTATCCAGCTTGGCATTTTGCATGATGTACTCTGCATATAAGTTAAATAAGCAGGATGACTATATACAGCCTTGACGTAACTCCTTTCCCAACTTGGAAGCAGCCTGTTGTTCTATGTCTGGTTCTCACTGTTGCTTCTTGATCTGCATACAGATTTCTCAAGAGGCAGATCAGGTGTTCTGGTATTCTCATCTCTTTAAGAATTTTCCACAGTTTGTTGTGAACCACACAGTCAAAGACTTTGGTGTAGTAAATAAAGCAGAAGTAGATTCTTTTCTGGAACTCTCTTCCTTTTTCAATTAGCCAACTGTTGTTGGCAATTTGATCTCTGGTCTCTTTTTGCCTTTTCTAAATCCAGTTTGAACATCTGGAAGTTCACAGTTCATGTACTGTTGAAGGCTGGCTTGGAGAATTTTGAACATTACTTTGCTAGCATGTGAGATGAGTGCAGTTGTGCAGCAGTTTGAGCATTCTTTGGCATTGCCTTTCTTTGGGATTGGAAGGAAAACTGATGTTTTTCATTCCAATGAAATGAAATGAAATTTCATCCAATTTCAAAAATTAGATAGTACCAAGTTATTGTTGATTTCTCAACAGTGCTCAATAGTACTGAGTTACTGTTGATTTCTCAGTTACAGTAATGGTACATGATTATACTAGAGAATGTCCCTATACTGAGGAAATAAATACTTGAGAGGTATTTACAGGTAAAATATCATGAAATCTGCTACATACTTTTGGCCCATTTGGCAAAAGAGAATGTGTGGCCAGGAGAGGGGGGAGAGATTATCTGTGGTATGATAACAGCTGATGAATTTAAATGATGAATATACAAGCGTTCATGTAAAGAAAAAGCTTGTCAACTAGCAATCTAGGGGGCTGCCTCAGTGGCAGAAGATGGGAGCAAAGTGGGACAATATTACTAAGGGCGTTTACTTGCAGCAAACTCTGCAAAAATCACTGTGGTGTCTGGGTGTGTTCAGGAAACTTGAGGCAGAGAAAAGTGGAATTTTAATTAGATGCAAATGTGCTGATATTCTAGCTAGTGCCCTCTGAGAAGAAATTATGGTGAAGAAGTGGGTCTTTGTGAGAGAGAGGGGGACAGAGGAGACCTCCCCACAGGAGTGGCACCTCTTCCTCAAGGAGAAGAGACATTTCAAAGACAAAGGCTTTTAGAGCATGAGTGAGAAATCTTGGATGTGCTGACTGAAACCAGAGATTCAGCTCAGAGGGCTAATGGAGATGGAGATGGAGTCTGGGGCCAACCAATGAGGTGGTGGTTCTGGAGACTGGAGGGCAAATAAGTGTGGCTGATGTTGAAGGGAACATCCTTTAACTCAGAAAAATGCTCTTAATAGGCTTCTTTCCCTCCATCCCCAGGGAAATGGGGTGTGTGTATGTTTGTGTGTGTGTGTGTGTGTGTGTGTGTGTGAGAGAGAGAGAGAGAGAGAGGCACTGAATGATTGGTTGGATCTGAAATCATCTTTCAGACCAGAGTTCAGAATATTGGATTGTGTGGGTGTGTGCTACTGCTCAGTCTTGCCCAACTCTTTGCAACCCCATGAACTGTAGGACTGTAGCTCACCAGGCTCCTCTGTCCATGGCATTCTCCAGGCAAGAACACTGGAGTGAGTGGCCATTCCCTTCTCCGGGGGATCTGGCTGAGCCTGGGATCCAACCCTTGTCTCCTGCATTGGAGGTGAATTCTTTACCACTGAACCACCAGGGAGACTGATTAAAATACTTCAAATTAGAATTCCTAAATGAAACCCTGGAAACAATGACAAGAGTACATTGATTTTAACAATCTTGAGTGTGCAGAAGGCACATTAGCTCATTTGGATCTTGTCAAAGTTTTTTTAAATTAATTAATTTATTTTTAATTGGAGGCTAATTACTTTACAATATTGTAGTGGTTTTTGCCATACATTGACATGAATCAGCCATGAGTGTACATGTGTCCCCCATTCTGAACCCGCTCCCACCTCCCTTCCCATATCATCCCTAAAACCTGGGTTGGCGATCTATTTCACATATGGTAATATACATGTTTCAATGCTATTCTCTCAAACCATCCCACCCTCGTCTTCTCCCACGGAGTCCAAAAGTCTGTTCTTTATATCTGTGTCTTTTTTGCAGTCTTGCATATACAGTCATCTTTCTAAATTCCATATATGTGTGTTAATATACAGTATTGGTGTTTTTCTTTCTGACTTACTTCACTCTGTATAATAGGCTCCAGTTTCATTCACCTCATTAGAAATTATTCAAATGAATCTCGCCAAAGTTTTTGGCAACCACCTGGCAGAGTGTTCTCTTTAACTCATATTGGAAGATACGAAACTCAGAGGAGCTCAAGATCACGAGAGTAATCGTCACACAGAGAAGGCCTTCCAGTACCACAGCCAGCGCTCTCTCCCCTTCAGCGCTCATCACCAGTGGACCAATGGACTGTGGGCCGCTATCTTGTGACTTATGTCAGCAGTGCGCAGCAGAGTGGGTGTGGCTTTTTGGAGGAGAACCAGCAACTTTACCATGGATTTTCCCCAACCTTGTACCAATATGTTCTTTTTAAAAAAACTAGGTAGCAGAAGAAAATAATCCAAAGTGAGTGGCAGTTGGAGAATGGCTTGAGGGTGACTGAGGAGGCCTTGCCATACCACAAACAACACTGAAAAGGAAAGGAAACTAATGAAAAGAAAAATTTTTTTTCTTGCCTAAAGAAAGGCAGAAGTAAGGAGATGCTTATTCAGCTGTCCAGTAGTAATTTATAGTAGATGTATGTAACAGTAAATTCCCCTCTTGCCTTAACAATAACAATTAAGTGGAAATTAATAACCTTAGGGATATTTTAAATTCAGGGTTTTATTTTCAAATGGAACTCTTCTCAGGGCCCAAGGCTCATCTCTATCATGAGAAAACTGTAATGTCAAGCAGTAAGGAGACAGTATCAAAGTACAGATATTTTTTTCTTATTAGAACCTTTAAAACCCATAATCATAATTATCTGTATCTTTGGCAAAGAGAGAAAAAAGGACAGATTTTAAAACTATTAACTAATTTAGTCCAGACTCAGAGAAAGTTATTCTCCTTTAAAAGATAAGTAAAGATAAAGAGTAGTAAAAATCACCCAGAATGTCAGAAATAGAGCATAGATAAAATTAATTTCATGGAATTAACCCTACGTTCTACTGTTCCTCTTAAAGGATTTTTCTTTATCCATTCAGTGAAGATTTAACAAAACAGCAAGGAAATGAAATATGTGAATGAAGAACACACCATCTTCAGTGCCCATTCTTGTTGACATGAAGGAAAATTACTGCACTAATTATATACAAAATTCTAATGATACTAAATAAATTTAGAAAGGTATACATTTCATCAGAGAGTCATATTTTACCTCACAGTCTGCTACAAAATCATGGCAGGTTATGTAAGTCAGGGGGCATGAGACTGTGTCCAAGCTGGTTGCCTTCTTTCTGATGTTAACACAAATTTCTGTGCATTAGATTTGTTATTTAATTAGGGATTGCAAAGTGTGTATTATATTTATTTTATTCCTTCTCCATTTAATAACTGAATAATTTCATACAGAGACATTTGTTCTCATTTTTAGAGCCTGTCTCTTATACACATCTGCACTAATTATATACAAAATTCTAATGATACTAAATAAATTTAGAAAGGTATACATTTCATCAGAGAGTCATATTTTACCTCACAGTCTGCTACAAAATCATGGCAGGTTATGTAAGTCAGGGGGCATGAGACTGTGTCCAAGCTGGTTGCCTTCTTTCTGATGTTAACACAAATTTCTGTGCATTAGATTTGTTATTTAATTAGGGATTGCAAAGTGTGTATTATATTTATTTTATTCCTTCTCCATTTAATAACTGAATAATTTCATACAGAGACATTTGTTCTCATTTTGTTATTCAGTGGCACATTTCATTTAAGAAAGGCAGAAATCTACTCAATACATCATTCTTCCCAGCCTTTAAAAATGAGTAAGCCAAAATCTTTTCTATTTACTTGTTCAGATCAGAAGTATGCCATATTTGTTTTGTTCCAATCATTTGCTTAAAAAATTAGTCATATAAATGTTTCCCTCTGACTGACATTCACCAAGACACTTACCAATCCTACTTATTAAAAGAACATGCCCAATTTTGAAGTGTGCCAGATGACATGAAAAAGAGAACTGTGGAATTTCAGTAAAGACTCCAATGTTAAACTGCTTATAGAAAACCTATGGAAATCATTTGGTTAGAAAACTAGAAGCTATATGGAAACAGAGGAGAAATTTTTAATCAATTTAAACAGTTTTATTAATATTACAAATATCCAGCAAATAGTAGACTATTATTGTTTCACAAAGTATCCTTCTGGCATTTTTGTATGTACTTGTGTATAACTTTTCTTTTTCTTTCCTTCTTTCTTTTTAAGTTTTTAAGTTTCTTACTCTTCCCAGTCTGCTTAGTCTAAGGAACGGTAGACACCTTAAAAGGTGTCAGACCTTGTAAGTCTGCTAAGACCAGTGCCATTTATATAAACCTTTAAAAGACCTACAGCCCTCAGGTAAAGAAGTTTTACGTGCTAAAAGGAAAGATATTTGAGCTTTGTAAAGTCAATTTTGGCACAGAATAAATGCTCAATAGATATTTATTGACTGAATACAATTTAGAACTTATCAATTTCTTATATAACATTTGGAGCAAATATAGTGGCAGAAGTGTCATCACAGACATTTAGTTCTCAAGTAAACAATTCCCTCTGCCTTTTTCCCTCTCCGCTATCCCCTGCCCACCCTATTCCTCCATCTCAATTTTATCTTTCTCTCTTAATAAAAGATAGACACTTAGGAAGGAGGAAAAAAACCATGACCAAATGCAATTTGAGTCCTTTCCAATTTCCTACTTTCAGTTGGTGTTTTATTAAATGTTACAACTTGTCATTTTCAAGAAGGTTTAGCCAACAGTATTCAATCTACTTTCTACCAAGTAAACCTTAACCTTTTGGTCACGCTATTTCTCCTATAATGCTAGAAGTAATGGAGTAGGCAGAAAGTGAAAGTAGAAGTTATATAGCTCTGTTTGCTTGTCTTTTGTTTGCTTGTCTCTAACTACCTTAAACTACTTCCTTATAATCTTTATAACAATATGGCCAAATGGTTTCCTCTAAGTGGTCCCAAAGCCAGCCCAGATTTCTGCAAACCTATTATGACCTTTCTGTCATCAGTTGTTGCTCATCAGTTTGTATCTGAAGAAGGCTTGAGGCCTATGTGCCCCACTAAGATACAGTAAAAATAACTTGGAGGGTAGTTGCAGCCATTATCATGTATCAGGATGCTACAGGTCACCCAGAAGCTCTCACTTAAGGTATTTCTACCTTAACTACTTCCTTATAATCTTTATAACAATATGGCCAAATGGTTTCCTCTAAGTGGTCCCAAAGCCAGCCCAGATTTCTGCAAACCTATTATGACCTTTCTGTCATCAGTTGTTGCTCATCAGTTTGTATCTGAAGAAGGCTTGAGGCCTATGTGCCCCACTAAGATACAGTAAAAATAACTTGGAGGGTAGTTGCAGCCATTATCATGTATCAGGATGCTACAGGTCACCCAGAAGCTCTCACTTAAGGTATTTCAACATATTTGATTAGTGAAGTGTTTAGCACATTTTTAGAGTAACATTTTAATTTTATTTGAATATGTATCTTCTCATGTATTCCTGATCTCAGTTTTGTATCTATTATAAAGATATCTTTTTTGGTGAAAAAGCCCAAGTGAGAGGCTTTATGTATGTTTGGCAGGATGTGAGAAATAGCCTTTCAAACAAATAAATAAAAGATGGATAAGAAGAAAGCAAATGAAAGAAGAAAGGAGGTGGAGGAGGAAACGCTGACCCAAAACACATATTTGTGTTCATCAGCTGATTATAAATCACGTCCTGTCACTTGCCAGGTATAGTGACAATGAAGAGCAGGCACCAGTGAGCAGCAAATACAGCAGTTACAAAAGAAATGATTTATTCTATATCTTTATGTGCTTCGAGCATCTCTTCTGTATTATTCCCTTCCCACATACCCTTTATTGCCATTGCATTCTCTCATAGTTAGAATTTTAAAAATCATTATGCCTGGAGTAGTTTTATGAACTGACTGTTCAATTTATGATTGTCATGTACCATGTATTATGGATTGTTGTGCTTTTCTTGGCTTACAACCCATTAGTCTGATCTGAGCCATAGCAACCTTATAAAAAGACACAATGTTACTAATGACAGCAAGTCTTTAAAGAATTGCTTTTGGTTTCATAATAATGAACACTTAGGAGAATTTCCATGTAATAGTGAAAACTTGAAAGCATTTGGTAGGGGAAAGTGAAAGGAATTAAGAGGGTGAGTGGTAGGGATGTCTTCTAAGGTCCACTTCTGGATGAATTTGGGATTATTCTTTGGTTTAAAACTACATGCTATGCCATCTTCCACTATTCCCCAATGTTCTTTGCAAGCTTTTTAAAATTTGTGTCTGTCACTCATGATTATTTATCCTCAAGTAGTAAAAAAGGCAAATGAAGCCAAGAAGCCATAAAAGTCTCTTTGAGTCTCTCAAACTTTATCCACCAGTAGCTGCTTGGACTGTAAGGAGATCCATCCAGTCCATTCTGAAGGAGATCAGCCCTGGGATTTCTTTGCAAGGAATGATGCTAAAGATGAAACTCCAGTACTTTGTCCACCTCATGCAAAGAGTTGACTCGTTGGAAAATACTCTGATGCTGGGAGGGATTGGGGGCAGGAGGAGAAGGGGACGACAGAGGATGAGATGGTTGGATGGCATAACGGACTTGATGGACGTGAGTTTGAGTGAACTCTGGGAGATGGTGATGGACAGGGAGGCCTGGCGTGCTGCGATTCATGGGGTTGCAAAGAGTCGGACATGACTGAGCGACTGAACTGAACTGAACTGAATTGCTAAACGGAGGCCTGGTCTGCAGCAGTCCATGGGGTCGCAGAGTCAGACTCGACTTAGCGAACGAACAACAACTGCTAAAGTAGGCCATGCACCAGAAATGTGCAAAACAATAAAGTAGCGGCCCTTCAACTTTTATTTTATTTATTGTCGTTTTATTGTTTTTTAACTTGAAGTGTAGTTGATATACAATATTGTGCTAATTTCAAGTGTACAGCACAGTGATTCATTTATAACTTCTAGGTATTTTAGTTAATATTTTAGTCATTTTAACTTTCAGTTATAGCTTTATTCTTTATGTCTACCTTTTGTGTATGTTTTCTTTTGCATCTAGTATGTTACCAATGAATCTTATGTATTTGATTTATCATCAAGAAATCAACCAATAGACAAAATGATTATGAGACTTCAAGGCGCAGCAGCATGATGTGATGGAAACTGAATCTTTGTCCAAATTAACGATGATGAGATTCAGGAGATCATAAGTTTATTATGTTCAGAATAAATAACCCTTGTTCTTTTGAAATCCAAGAGTAACTTACATTGCATTTATACTCATGAAAAGAGGGGGAAAGAGGCAGCTGGTTGGGGGGACAGTCTTTCTTGTTCTGATTTTGGCTAGTTTTGCACTGGTTTTTCTGCTTTCTTCACAGAGATTGGAATAGCAGGGAGCACATACTCTTTACAAGCTAAAAACCAGTCTTCAGCAATTGGGTTTGGCTGGAGAAGGCAATGGCACCCCACTCCAGTACTCTTGCCTGGAAAATCCCATGGATGGAGGAGCCTGGTGGGCTGCAGTCCATGGGGTTGCTGAGGCTCGGACACGACTGAGCGACTTCACTTTCACTTTTCACTTTCATGCATTGGAGAAGGAAATGACAACCCGCTCCAGTGTTCTTGCTGGGAGAATCCCAGGGACGGGGGAGCCTGGTGGGCTGCCGTCTATGGGCTCGCACAGAGTCGGACACGACTGAAGCGACTTAGCAGCAGCAAGGTGGGTGCATTATATCAATAAATGCAATTTTTCACAGATTCTCAGAGCTTTTTGAATATGTAGAAAGTGCTTTACTTAAAAATTTCCAATCTAAAAGCATTCACAAGCAGGAACTATACCAGGCTTCTTGAAGAAGGAAATGGCAACCCACTCCAGTGTTCTTGCCTGGAGAGTCCCAGGGACAGTGGAGCCTGGTGGGCTGCCGTCTATGGGGTCGCACAGAGTCGGACACGACTGAAGCGACTTAGCAGCAGCAAGGTGGGTGCATTATATCAATAAATGCAATTTTTCACAGATTCTCAGAGCTTTTTGAATATGTAGAAAGTGCTTTACTTAAAAATTTCCAATCTAAAAGCATTCACAAGCAGGAACTATACCAGGCTTCATATGTGAGGATTTCAACTTCGATGGCATTAATGGTCTTGTAAAGCAGGACACTTTATCTTAGTCTGTTATTCCCAATGTTTGTGCATAGCTCTGAGATGTTTTACCAGAATTATTTACCCCATCATGTCCAACTAACTGTAAGAACAATGAAATTGCTGAAAGTACTCCTGCTGCTGCTGCTGTTGCTGCTAAGTTGCTTCAGTCGTGTCCGACTCTGTGCGACCCCATAGACGGCAGCCCACCAGGCTCCACTGTCCCTGGGACTCTCCAGGCAAGAACACTGGAGTGGGTTGCCATTTCCTTCTTCAGTGCATGAAAGGGAAAAGTGAGAGGTAAAAAGTTTTGAAAATAAAGTAGAACTCATCAAATACTTGAAAGTGGATAGAGAGTGGTGATCACTGCATGTGAACGTGGAGTGAATCTTTGTCCAAATTAATCATTCTAAAGGATAACAGTGAATCAGTTAAAGAGCAGTGCCTGTGTAAGATACAATAATTAGAAAATAATTATGTAGGGGTGTGTCTGTGTGGAATTCTTGAAGAGATGCCTAGGTAGTAAGTTTCAGACATTCCAGACAATAAGCAATTGTTAAGTATGTATCCCAATACATTTGTACTTATTTATTTTATTAATATGTAACATAAAATACAACTATCTTTAGTTTATGTCTCAGAGAAAATACAATTAAGGCAAGATTATTATTAATAAGGGCTTCCCAGGTGACTTAGTGGTAAAGAATCCACCTGCAAATGCAGGAAACATGGGTTCAATCTCTGAGTGGGAAGATCCCCTGTGAAAGGAAATGGTAACCCACTCCAGTATTCTTGCCTAGGAAATCCCATGCACAGAGGAGCCTAGCAGGCTACAGCCTACGCGATCACCAAAGAGTTAGACACAACTTAGAGACTAAACAACAATGACAAATTTATTAATAACAATGAGTGCAAATTCAGATTTCAAAAAACCTTCTTGACAATACTTTCTTTTTCTGGAGAAAGAAAATGTCTTGTTAGATCTCATAAGATCATCATTAATTTTTTTCTTTGTGATATAGTCAGCAAAGAGTTTATACCAGGAGTAGAAATATCATCTCTGTCATTTCCTTATTGTCTACATGTACTTAAACAATTAATATTCTTTTTGATCCACAGTTTATTTACAGAAAAACTTTAAAAGCTACATGTCCATTTTGAGATGATTAACTTAAACCAGAAATTATAGTCTGGAAATGTACTGAACTGTGCATATATATATACTGTAGTAAATTGCAGTGTCCAGTCAGGGAGAAAGAGAGAAGGTGCCACTGCCAGTTCTCCATACTGTGAATTGTTTCTCTTCCTTTAGGGTATCCAGTAACAATTAATATTCTTTTTGATCCACAGTTTATTTACAGAAAAACTTTAAAAGCTACATGTCCATTTTGAGATGATTAACTTAAACCAGAAATTATAGTCTGGAAATGTACTGAACTGTGCATATATATATACTGTAGTAAATTGCAGTGTCCAGTCAGGGAGAAAGAGAGAAGGTGCCACTGCCAGTTCTCCATACTGTGAATTCTTCTCTCTTCCTTTAGGGTATCCAGATTAGTTACTGACATGTGTCCATTTTTATACTAAACACTGCTGCTGCTGCTGATACGTTGCTTCAGTTGTGTCCAACTCCATGTGACCCCATAGACGGCAGCCCACCAGGCTCCCCTGTTCCTGGGATCCTCCCGGCAAGAACACTGGAGTGGGTTGCCATTTCCTTCTCCACTGCATGAAAGTGAAAAGTGAAAGTGAAGTCACCCAGTTGTGTCTGACCCTCAGCGACCCCAGGGACTGCAGCCTACCAGGCTACTCCGTCCATGGGATTTTCCAGGCAAGAGTACTGGAGTGGGGTGTCATTGCCTTCTCCAGATACTAAACACTAGTAAATATTAATTATTTTTGATTTTTAAGATAAAAATATTTGTCAATGAAAGTTCTAATCATTTCTTCCTGTATCTCAGGGGATAAACTTTTGCACTCTTAAGAGGTGTGCGCATCTCATTTAGAGACCCTAGACTTAAAAGATCAACACAAATATCACACATCTATCAACTTGATATTAATTCCAAAGAGGGCTAAGTTTGTACAAAATATTAAAAGGCCATGATGATGATAAAGCCTTTAGTAAGCCTTTATTCCAGAGGTTCAAAGCTTGTTTTACTTTGTGCAACATCAAAGTGTTTGGATACTGAATTATAAAGCTACTATGGGATTTTCTATAACAAAAATGATACCTGCCTTAATATATTTTGGTATATTTAGATCTAAAACATTTCGACAACCAAAATTAAGGAAGAAAATATACGACAGATCTTAAAGTGTTGAAGGACAGGTTTCATCTCCTACTTACTGGAAACTCATTATAGCTTTCGCATCGAGTAGTATTACCACCTAGAGATCTTGGCTGACTCTCTTGTTAAACTAAATAAATGCTGTACAAAATATATTAAAAATATTTTTAAGGGTGCTGATGAGATAGTAAGAAGGTAAAGATTTCTAAAAGATCAAACACTAAGTGAAAGAAGAAACTCAGAGGGGCAAGCAGAACACCCTGAAGCCAGTTGAACCTCAGTGACTTTGAGTTTTAATTTTCACACTGTGGACAGGAGACAAAACATAGGACCTACTCAAAGAGAGGAATTTAATTAGGAGACCTCTGACATAAAACCAAGGTCTCAAAGAGTCATAGCTTCAGATTAAGAGTAAAAATATAAAAACCTGAATTTCCTGGAAACGGTATGAAAAATGACCTCTTTCAAGTCTTGGTGATGAGAAGAGGAGAAAAAAAAAATCTGAGTATCCTTGGAAAGCACTCAGCTTTCTTTATGGTCCAACTCTCACTTCCATACATAACTACTGGAAAAAAATATAGCTTTGACTATGCGGACCTTTGTTGGCAAAGTAATGTCTCTGCTTTTCAATATGTTGTCTAGGTTTGTCATAGCTTTTCTTCCAAGGAGCTGAGTGACCTCAGCTACTTGCCTAAGTTTGAAGTCCTGCCCATACCATCTGGGTTGACTGCAAGCCTAAAAGCCAATAATTAGGTGTAAATAGGTACCAGGTAAGCCAGCCCACATATCTAGGACATGCAAATGTTTGGAAAAACCTACCTCAGCTACTGAGATCCAAATAATCCCCAAAGACTGAACTTCTGATAAACATGAACTCAGAGTCAAAAGTGATATACTATGTGTGAAAACAAGATACCAACAGAATCAGATCAGCAAAAGCTTCAGGTTCAATTGGAAATGTCTGAAACAAATGTAAAATAAATATATTTATATATTTGAAGGGATAAAAGAAAAGGCTATAGTTAGGAGTAAAGATCAAGAATCTAAAACATTTCCAAACAGCGGTTTTAAAAGAGCATGCATGCTAAGTCACTTTAGTCACGTCTGCGTCTTTGTGACCCTATGTACTGTAGACCACCAAAGCTCCTCTGTCCGTGGACTTCTCCAGGCAAGAATACTAGAGTGGTTGCCACGCCCTCCTCCACTTCCCAACCCAGAGATCGACCATGCATCTCTCATGTCTCTTGCATTGGCAAGGCAGCTGTTTACCACTGGTGCCACCTGGGAAGCCCCTTTAAAAGAGCAAGATATAGTAATTGAAATTAGAAACTCAATGGATGGAATTAAGAGAAGATTATACATAGGTGAAAAGTGAATAATGAATTGGAAGAAAGAGCTAATGAAATGACGTAGGATGCAGCACAGAGAGCTCCAAGTACTGAGCAGTTAAGTAATTGTAGGTAGAGTTTCAGAAAAGAGAAGAGAGAGAATGTGTGCATGAGGCAATACATGAAGAACTGATGGCTGAAATTATGAGAAACACATTTCTTAAATATGAGAGGCCCAGAGAAACCTAAAAATAATAGTCAAAAATAAATAATCTTTAAAACAGCCTTAGTGAAAAGCAGAACAATGAAGACAAAAAAAAAAAAAAAGAAAAAAAAGATATCTTAATGGCTCAGTTCAGTTGCTCAGTCGTGTGCAACTCTTTGCCATCCCATGGACTGCAACTTGCCAGGCTTCCCTATTTATCACCAACTCCCAGAGCTTGCTCAAGCTCATGCCTATTGAGTCAGTGATGCCATCCAACCATCTCATCCTCTGTTGTTTCCTTCTCCTCCTGCCTTAAATCTTTCCCAGCATCAGGGTCTTTTCTAAGGAGTCAGTTCTTTACATCAGGTGGCCAAAGTATTAGAGTTTCATCTTCAGCATCAGTCCTTCCAATGAATATTCAGCACTGATTTTCTTTAGGATTAACTGGTTTGATCTCTTTGCAGTTCAAGGAACTCTCAAGGGTCTTCTCCAACACCACAGTTCAAAAGAATCAATTCTTCAGCACTCAGCTTTCTTTATACTACAACTCTCACACCCATATATGATTACTAGAAAAAACTAGAACTGGAAGTTCTCAGTTCGTGTACAGTTCAAGCCTAGCTTGGAGAATTTTGAGTATTACTTGGTAGCATGTGAGATGAGTGCAATTGTGCAGTAGTTTGAACTTTCTTTGGGTTTGGAATGAAAACTGACCTTTTCCAGTCCTGTGGCTACTGCTGAGTTTTCCAAATTTGCTGGCATATTGAGTGCAGCATTTTCACAGCAGCATCTTTTAGGATTTGAAATAGTTCAGCTGGAAATTCCTTCACCTCCACTAGCTTTGTTCATAGTGATGCTTCCTAAGGCCCACTTGACTTCACGCTCCAGAATGTCTGGCTCTAGGTGAGTGATCACCCCATCATGGTCATCTGGGTCTTTAAGAACTTTTTTAAGTGTTAGCTGGAGACAAAAGAAGGGTTACTTATAAAGGCATA
Source organism: Madoqua kirkii (assembly GCA_006408675.1). Taxonomy (NCBI): domain Eukaryota; kingdom Metazoa; phylum Chordata; class Mammalia; order Artiodactyla; family Bovidae; genus Madoqua; species Madoqua kirkii. The sequence continues at coordinate 6,759 of SJYC01081546.1, read as the reverse complement.
ATTAGACTGTCAGCCAGCTTCTTAACAGCAACAATGGAAGTTGGATAACTGTGGACTGATGCTGTGTAGGTGTTGAGAAAACCTGGAATTATATTCCTTATGAAAATATTCTCCAGAAACAAGGGTGAAAAAATTATTTTCAGACAAATATATATATATATATTGAGTGAATATACCATCTAAAGAATATACCTTAGTCAGGAAGAAAGTGATCGCATGTGGGAATTTTTAGATGCCATAGGGAAGAATTTTTTCAAAGTGGTAAATAAATAGTAAGTAAATTTAAGCAAACATTGGCTGTACAACAATAACCACCAATTTATGAGGTTAAAAGGTAGAAGTAAAGCATAGGACAATAAGAAAATGTAATTTAGAAAGTTGTTGTGGAAGTTAATGTTCTATGTTTTGCATAATTATGGCTTAAGAGAAGCATATAACTATATGGTTACATAGTTTAAGAGAAGGCTAAACTTATTATTAATAACTGTAGGCTTAATAAAGTAAAAACACATATTTAAAATACTAGGATAATCACTGAAAGAATAGAAATAAAATATACATCTAAATTAGAAGAGGGAAAAATGGAAAGAGAAAAATATTTCATCTAAAGAAGTCAAGAAGAGAGAAACAAAAAGGAAAGACAAATAGAAAGCACCAATTATACAGAAGAGATAAATCCAAATGTATTAGCAATATGAATGAAATATGCCTATTTTAAGATTGCTGGATTTGATTTTTTTTAAACCCAATTTCCAGGTGACTCAGTGGTAAAGAACCCTCCTGTCAATGCAGGAGACCCAGGAGACTCGAGTTCAGTCCTTGGGTTAAGAAGATCCCGTGTGGGAGGAAATGATAACCCACTCCAGTATTCTTGCATGAAAATCTCATGGACAGAGGAGCCCAGTGGGCTATAGCCCAAGGGGTCACAAAGAGTCAGATGCAACTGGCCACATACACACAGAACATATGATGCTTATGAGACCCTTAAAAAGCTTGGGATATAGAACTGAAAGTAAAGGGATTCAAAATGAAACTCCCTACAAAATTATCTAGGCAAAATATTCCAAAATCCAGCCAAACGAACTTTAAGGAAACTTAAGATTGAGGACAACTTCATTATGCAAAAATGTTCAGTTAACTAGGAAAATATAACATTTTAAAATTTGTCTATCTATAATACCATGGCCTCAAAATACATAAAGTAAAATCAGTAAAGCCGCAAGAATCAATGTACCAACATAGCTGGAGAAATAATGCACTGTTCTGCATAATAGATCAGGTAGACAAAAATTAAGTAAGGCCATAGAAGTTTAACACAGTGTAAATAACACTTGTTCCCAACGGATATACTATACAGAACACGACACCCAACAAATGAGAAATACATGGTTTTTTCAACCACCTACACTCATATTATCTAAGGAAATAAACATCTCAGAGAAACTCTTGAAACAGGAGATAGGTACAAAAATACAGGAGTATAACTTGTAATGGTAGAAAATACAACAATAAAATAAAAACTCAACTGTACATCAAGAGAAGATATTGGATAATATATTGTGGAATAGTCATACAGGAGGATATTATATAACAATCAAAATAGTTGGCCTGTAACATGAATTTTAAAATGTGATAAGCTAAAAGCTAATGAACCAAAAACAGTATGAATCCATTTATTTCAAGTATGAGAACTTGCCAAACCAAATGACATATTATTTAAGGCTATAAAATATCAGGTAAGAGTTTGAAGACAAACAGGAGTTATAAATGTATAATTCGTGGGGTTTACTTCTAAGTGGGGAGGAGAGGCAGGTGTGCCCAGATCATGCTGGTGGGTACACAGACACTCCGTCTACTGATATTCTTTTACTTCACAATCTATGCACATATGTAATTAAGTCAACAAGTGCATTGGAGCCTGTAAGCTTCCACCAGGCTTGGTTAAGCTGGAGTTTTTTAAAAAATGGATTTTATTCACAAGTCTTATGACTTATGTTTTTGGAATAGAATCTCTTCTGAACTATGTGAATGTTTTTTATTGAATCAAGCAACTTTTAAATGGCCATCAGGTTATTTCTTTGGCATCTCCACAATCTCTGGATCTCCAGACTTCCTAAAATCTGATGCACTCTGAAGTCAGAAGCCCAAGATAATTCAAGTCCTAGCTCTAACACTAACCAGTTAGTGTTATGTTGGTAGGAGGTACCTTCTACTGTGCTGAGCTTAGTTGCTCAGTCCTGTCTGACACTTTACAAACTCATGGACTGTAGCCCGCCAGAGTCCTCTGTCCGTGATGATTCTCCAATCAAGAATACTAGAGTGGGTTGCCATGCCCTTCTCCAAGGGAACATCCTGACCCAGGAATCAAACCCCAGTCTCCTGCATTGCAGGCGGATTCTTCACCACCTGAGCTACCAGGGAAGCCTAGGAGGTACCTTACGTAAGGTGAAAGTTAAAGTCACTCTGTGTGTCCACCTCTTTGTGACTCCATAGACTGTAGCCCACCAGGCTCCTCTGTCCACAGAATTCCTAAAGCAAGAATACTATAGTGGGTAGCCATTCCCTTTTCCAGGGGATCTTCCTGACCCAAGGATCGAATCCAGGTCTCCTGAACTGCAGGCAGATTCTTAACCATCTGAGCCACCAAGGAAACCCACCTTACATAAAAAAGATCTATTAAGTCCTACAGTGATCCTACTCTGAGATAATTCTATTATGTCCATTTTACAGATGAGAAAGCTGAGACAAAGAGAAATTGAGACTCTTAACAGCTATCCACAGCTGTTAAGTTGTAAAACTGAAGTTTTGCCAAGTTCTGTCTGATTCTAGCCATGTTTCTCCCATATTACTCTATGCCCTCTTAACCCCCTGAGTCTTTGCTCTTTCCATTGATATCTTCCCTTTGTATCTCTTAGTAGCTTTCCACATATAAAGGGTTTTGTGAATGCAATCCCAAGCAAGAAATTGGGTGGAGAGTAAATTCACTGTTCCTGCTGGAGATGGGCTGCAGCACACACCCATCTGTTGTTTACTGAGGCTGAGAGCGCTGAATGGTTCCCAGCAAGCAGTGTCTGCCTCCTACATTTTGCCTCTTTGGAAGATGTTTCTTGTCCTGCTCCTCACCACCCACTCGCTTCTGTCTGCTTTCTCTTCTGCTGGCCCTTTTCCCATAGCAGTTAATGTTTGCCCTGCAAGTGCCAGAGCATTCATCCTTTCTTCCTTGAATGATGTGCTCATTTGCATATCATGCAAACAGCCCAGCTGCTGGAGTCCCAGTTAGAGTAAATAACGGTCACAGTGTTTATACTGATTCCTCCTGGGGCCTTCTGGAACCTGCTGCACAACTCCAGGGAGAAAATAGTTTAGTTGGAATCTCTGCTTAGATCTTCTGACATCATGAGTGAACGCTCATGCTAAAAATGCACACATAACCCTCTCCGTGTCAATATGTGCTTTAGAGTCTAGTGGCTGAGGGAGGTTTGAGGATGAAAAGAAATGTTCACTGTTATTTTTGTCTTGTCTAACTCCATTTATTAATCTTTGGAGTTCGAAAATGTTTTCTAGGTAGACATCCACCTAACCAAAATTCAATGACTAACTCAAGAATTTAACATACTTCCAAGAACATGTATTGTTTTCAAGTGTAATAAATTACACTCTATAAATTTATCAGTTTTATAACATCTTAAGTAGAGAATTGGCATTGAATAAAGAGTTGATCCATAAAGTTACACTGAAACAGACTACAAGTATTCTAACTCTATGGATTTTTTTTTTCATTTTCTCTATTCTTATTCTTTTAATTTTTTTTAAATATTTTTTTCCCTATTTCATCTTAGGAATACAATTTACCCCTCAAACCCAGAGTCAGACTTACCTTTTCTGAACCAGGTGAGGCTGATTTTCCAGGGCAACACAGCCCCTTGAGTAACTACACTTTGTTCATTACAACAAAGCCATTCAATTTATTGTTTCTGAACCAATCAAATAGATTTTGATTTTTGTGACCCCAGTTGGTACTCCTTAAATGATGCTTGTTTTGAGGTTGTAATTTTTGTATTATTTTTCAGGTCTTTTGTGTTCCAATTAAAGTTTAGAGTTTCTTAGTACTCACCTATATGTGAATACCTGAATATTTCTATACTATTTCAGGTCCTGTGTACTCTTTTAAAACTGTTATAATTCATTTAAAAGTTTCTAAAATGTGATCATTAGTCATTTAGGGTCAGCCTAGTTTAAACCCTCTTTTAAAATAGTCAACATTTAAATTGTAGCAGCTCCTAAATTCCTGGACAGCTTAATGAAAATATCTAATTGTTTTACACTTTAATGCTCTGGTTTAGAGAAATGTCTTCGCACTAAAATGTTTTTACCAGCAACTGGTTTGAATGTTAAGACCTGAAATGTAGGAATTGCAGGTAGAAAAAGTGAAGCTAAATCTTAAATGTATATGATACTTATTCCAGCCAAGTCAACCCTTTCTTTCATGCTTACTAATAGTGTCTCTTTGCTAGGCCCCATGGAGGACATAGGTGAGTCAGATCGCCCACCTGCAAACAGCCCCTCTAAGAAACATCTTAACATGGTACACATGCCAGCTAACAAGCCCACATACACAAGAAAAGTACCTTTTTTTTTTAAACAACAGTTTCTGATTTCACTGTAACATTGGTATGTCCTTCTTGGTCATCTTTTCCATATAAACACATCCTTGTGAGATTCTTATCAAGTCCAGCAGCTTTACACAGTATCCATATACTGGTGGCTCCCATCCCCATCTCTTCCATCTTGACCACACTCCTGAATTCCATACCTGGCTGTTCAACTGCCTGATTGAAGTCTACACTCAGCACTCAGATGGTTAACAGACATCTCATGCCAAACTAGTACACAGAGTTACCACCCAACATTACAAATTGCCTCATCTTATAGATTTCATCTCAGCTAATGGCACCTATTCAAGACAAGAACTGCAGGGTCATCCTTGATGCCTCTCTTTTTATCCCATCCCAAATCTGATCAATCAGCAGATTCTCTTGGCCCCATCTTTACAACAGATCGAACATTTATCCACTTCTCAACACCTCTACTTCCACAATATTATACAAATACCATCCCCTCTCACCTGGTATTATTGCACATAATCTTTCAAGCAGTTTCTCTGTCTGCCACCCTTCTTCATCTTTTGATCTCCCTTCTTCCTATCCCCCATGCCCATCAAGTCTTCTCAAGGCAAAGTGTAATGAATTGTCTCTGTATAAGTCAAATAACGGTACTCTTCCACTCAAAATCTTAACAACTGCTCCACCAAAAAATCCTGCTGTGGTTCCCTATTTCTTTCAGAGTAGAAACCAAAACATAATTCTGATGATCTAGAAAACTACTCCTCACCCCATATCTTTCTGACCTCAACTCACTCTGCCTCAGTGGCCTGGCAAGTCTTTGAATACCCCAGGCTCCATCCTGCCCCAGGACCTTTGCTCTTCCTATGGTCTCTTCTGGAAATATTCTTCTCCCAGATAGCTAGCTCCTACATTGCTAGCTCCTCTCCTACATGTGTTTACTCAAAACTCACTTTCTCAGTGGATCTTCCCAGGAAGCCCTAACTAGAATTTAAACTCCAACTTTTCATATTCTTCTTCCTTGTTTAATTTTTTTCTCCTTAGCACTTATTACTAATATCTTAAATATTTTACTTATCTTATTTACAGTATATCTCCCCTGTTAGAATGTAGTCTCTAGGATGTCAGTGATTTTTGATTTGTTCACTATTTTATTTTCATTACCTTGAACAGTAATATTACTCAATAAATATATATGTATTTTATGGAGGTATAATTGATATAGGGCTTCTCTGATAGCTCAGTTAGTAAAGAATTTGCCTGCAATTCAGGAGATCCCAGTTCAATTCCTGGGTTGGGAAGATCCCCTGGAGAAGGGGTAAGCTACCCACTCCAGTATTCTTGTGCTTCCTTTGTGGCTTAGCTAGTGAAGAATCCACCAGTAATGCAGGCGACCTAGGTTCCATCCCTGGGTTGGGAAGATTCCCTGGAGAAGGGAAAGGCTATCCACTCCAGTATTCTGGCCTGGAGAATTCCATGGGCTATATAGTCCATGGGGTCACAAAGAGATGGATACGACTGAACGACTCTCATAATTGATATACAACATTACATTAGTCTAAGGAGTATGACAATGATTTGATATTTGTATATATTGCAAACTGATGATACTCAATAAATGTTTGTAGAAAGTCAAAGTGAATGAATAATGAATGACTAATTGATCACATCCTTATTATATTGGTGATTGCAACTACTTAAAAGTAGATCTTTCTCCAACCTAGATGTCCATTGGCAGATAAATGGATAAGAAAGCTGTGGTACATATGCGCAATGGAATATTCAGTTCAATTCAGTTCAGTTCAGTTACTCAGTCATGTCCCACTCTTTGCGACCCCATGAATCGCAGCATGCCAGGCCTCCCTGTCCATCATCGACTCCCGGAGTTTACCCAAACTCATGTCCATCAAGTTGGTGAAGAAAGCTGAGTGCTGAAGAATTGATGCTTTTGAACTGCAGTATTGGATAAGACTCTTGAGAGTCCCTTGGACTGGAAGGAGATCCAATCAGTCCATTTGAAAGATCAGTCTTGGGTGTTCATTGGAAAGACTGACGCTGAAGCTGAAACTCCAATGAAATATTACTCAGCCTTTAAAAAGAATACATTTGAATCAGTTCTAATGAGGTAGATGAAACT
>SJYC01081545.1:0-16196 GCA_006408675.1 Madoqua kirkii | reverse complement strand
CTGCTTTTCAAGATGCTATCTAGGTTGGTCATAATTTTTCTTCCAAGGAGTAAGCATCTTTTAATTTCATGGCTGCAGTCACCATCTGCAGTGATTTTGGAGCCCCCCAAAATAAGGCCTGACACTGTTTCCATTGTTTCCGCATCTATTTCCCATGAAGTGATGGGACCAGATACCATGAACTTCATTTTCTGAATGTTGAGCTTTAAGCCAACTTTTTCAGTCTCCACTTTCACTTTCATCAAGAGGCTTTTTAGTTTCTCTTCACTTTCTGCCATAAGGGTGGTGTCATCTGCATATCTGAGGTTATTGATATTTCTCCCAGCAATCTTGATTCCAACTTGTGCTTCTTCCAGCCCAGGGTTTCTCATGATGTACTCTGCATAGAAGTTAAATAAGCAGGGTGACAATATACAGCCTTGACGTACTCCTTTTCTTATTTGGAACCAGTCTGTTGTTCCATGTCCAGTTCTAACTGTTGCTTCCTGACCTGCATACAAATTCTTGCAAGCAATAACTCCGCGTTTCTTTATTGTCAGGCCTTGAATCCATTTCTGCTGCCTTTTCTCAGACAGGCAGCTCCTGTATAATATTTCTGAAGTTCTTTCCTCACATACTTTGGACCTTGGGAAAAACAAATAAGAACTGTTTATTACCTTTCCCTTTCTAAGACATTTTTACACTTTTTTTTTTCATTTATCCTCCCCGGAAAGCCTAAGAGAACTAATAAGGTAGATATTCCTCTACTTGATAGATGGGCAAAGTAAGGTTCAGAAATATTACAAAATTAGAAAATGGGACATGTACCATCAAACTATTGGCAGGCAGTTTTATTGTGTTAAAATCAAGAAATCAGATAAATACTTACCTGGCTGTGCTTTTCCATCAGCTTGATCTTCCTGAAGGCAGAGGTTACTGCTGCTCTGAACTTAATTTTTGTTAGGAACGGGAGGCCTCTGAAGGGGGTGGGGATTATGAGAGGAAATAAGTACAGCTTTTAGAATTAAAAATAGTTGAAGGAGAGGAGACTGAGCACAGTCAAGTATGTTCTTTAGGTAATCAGGATGCATTTTTCTTCCCCTAAATCAAAGAAATGGCATCATTCTATAGGCAGAGACTTTAAAAGGGAACATAGCTCAAAGGAGAGAAGGGAGTCTAAAAAATTTAATTCTGATCATATATGCATAAATAGTCTCAATGTGAACAAAGGCAGGCACATCTAGAGAAGCTTTTGTGACTGCCCAGGTTGGCTCTCTGATGAGCTTGTTTTTAAAATGGCTCCTAAGAGAGAAGGAAGAAGGAAAGCATGAGGATGGAAGACACTGGCTGGGCAGTGCCATTTACCAGCCCTTACAGTGGCATGATTAGACCACAGCCTGCTCAGCCACGTGGCCCCTGAGATGGGCCATTCCTTGCTTATGAGGGCTTGATTTTCTTGCTCCCATGTTTAAGATTCATAAATACCAAACATCCCAAAGAGAGATCCTAAAGAGTGTATTCAAATGAAACCTGAAGGAGTTGAAACTGGCAAAAAGAAAATGGTAAAAATATAGAGTTGCTTTCAGCAAGAAAAATAAGAAATGAAAGTGGAGGGCATGGGTGAACATGTCCTATAAACCATGGGGAATACAGAATGTGATGAGGTCTGACTCTGATTAATGTCAAGTACCCTTGCTTGGAGAATCTTTTGCTTTGTTAACAGGAATCACTTCTGTTTGCCTGTGGACAGATCTAAGAAGAACAATCTTCAAACTGAGTGGGCTGATCAAGTGACACAAAGAGGAAACAAAGCCACGACAGATGAAGAGAGTGTATAAGTGTCCTTAATGAGAAAACTATGTTCAGAAGAACTGCATCCTGGGATGCTGAAACACCTTAAAGATAGGATCAAAGCACCAGATTCGCTGGTCTTAAGAAACCGCAGAGAACAAGAGAAGTCAGATGACTGAGGGGCAAACACCATCCCTGTTTTCTAAAGAGTTAGAAGGATGAAGCATTGATATGATGAACCTAGTGTTGTTGTCTAGCAAAAATATATTTTTATGTTAGAGAGTCTGAGAGCACGTTGTAATGAGAGAGGGCTTTCCTGGTGGCTCAGAGAGTAAAGAATCTTCCTGAAGTGTGGGAGACCTAGGTTCAATCCCTGTGATGAGAGAAGCACACACTGAGTTAACATGATTCTCCAACAACAACCTGTGATTACTGAAAAGCGACACCCCTGCACACACACCACATTGTGGATTGGCAGGTATAGGCAGACGGTGTGTGCTAAGTCACTTCAGCTGTGTCCAGCTCTTTGCCGTTCCGTGAACTGTAGTCCACCAGACTCCTCTGTCCATGGGATTCTCCAGACAAGAATACTGGAGTACGTTGCCACACCCTCCTCCAGGGGATCTTCCTCACCCGGGATGGAACCTGCACCTCTTCTGTCTCCTGCATTGACAGGCAGGCTCTTCACCACTAGCGCCCTCTGGGAAGCCCATAGGCAGAATAATAGCCCCCAAAGATAACCTCATTCTTGAACCTGTGAATAAATAAGATTATACAGCAAAGAGAAATTAAGATTGTAGACAGGATAAAAGTTGCAATCAGTTGAATGTGAATGGGGGAGATGACCCTGGATTATCTGGATGGGCCCAGCATAGTCACAGAGCTTCTGAAATGTGGAAGAGGGGGGCAGAAGAGCCAGTGTCAGAGTGATGCTCTATATGAAAGACTCTACTGGCCATTGCTGCCTTTGAAGATGAAAGGGTGCTATGAGCCTAGGAATGCCAGCAGCCTCTAAAAGCTGGAAAAGGCAAGAAAGCAATTCTCCTCTAGAGCTTCCAGAAGGATCGTGGCCTTACAGATACCTTGATTTTTATCTCAGTGAGACCCACTTTGGACTTCTGATCTCCAAAACTGTAAGGTAATAAATCAATGTGGTTTTAAGTCACTAAATTTGTGGTTATTTGTTACAGCAGCAATAGGAAACTGACACAGTGGGCAAGGGGAGTATCTTGATTCCCCAAGATCTTTGAGAAATTTTCTTACAAACCTGATAAGACAATTGATCAGTAATATTATTTAGATGGATTTCCAGTTGCTTAAACAATCAGCCCACGTCACGCTGAGAGAAGTTGTCCTGCGTCCTGCCACAGGACTCTGCCCTGCGTTCATTCATTCATTCACCTATTCAACAAATATTTATTGAGCATCTTTTATGTCACAGGCACTGCTGTTAAGAACTGAAAATTCAACAGGGAACAAGAAAGCAAGGTCCCCACACTCAGAGTTTATATTCCAGTGGAACAAACAGACAAAAAACATAGTTTCCAGTAGGGATATGTGCTTTGAAAGAAAATCAAGCAGATTAAGGGAATAAAAGGATGCAGAGGAGGTCTTTTGGGGGATAGGAATGTGTCTTAGGGGTGATATTTGAGCAGACAACTGAAAGCCATGAGAAGGTCTGATGAAAGGAACTTTCTAGGAGAGAGGAACAGACAGCGCAAAGACCATGGTAGGAGAAAGAGTCTGTCATGTTCTGAAGACTGCACGAAGGTCACAGGGGCCAAAATGAAACCAGCAAGGGTGAAAGTGATAGGAGACCAGGCAGGAGAGGAAGTAGACACACAGTGTTTGAGTAGAGACTGAGTGATCACCTGGGAGGTGTGGTTGGTCTCCATCTTTGTTCCCCAATCTCAGATGCTTAGACAAGAGAGGAAAAGGTGTACTGCTTTGAACCCAGTTCCTCCTCTATCTGTGGCCTCTGCGGCTGTGGTGTGGTACCTCTTACTCTAATACTGCTCACTCCTCTCTCTCTGACTTGAGGGGTCAAGTCCTCCCCTTGACAGGAAGAGGATAAAGAATGATTTACTCCTCTGTAGTATAATTTTAGTTGAGTCACTTGGCTGTACAACTTCTGAAGCCTCTTTAGTCTTTAGGATTGTATGATTATGTAATTAGTATTCTCACAGGGCCACATGGCTACTGGGCTTTAGCATCTCATGGGTGAGAATAATATCCACTCTCTCTCAAAAGGTTACTGTGGGGAAATACTGTGATAAAATATCTTAGAGTGCTTTGCAAAGATTAGAGATATGCAAATGTAATTTGCTATTAATAATTTATAGTTTTTATTCACTCTTTACAAATCATAATCATTTTAAATTCTTACCTAATCATCTCAGTGGACACTTTCCAACTGAATAACATATATGAATACAAATAAATCTTGAGGAATCAAAGGAAAAAATAGGACAACTACAAATGATTTCAGAGAAATTCCTACTGAATACCTTATATTATTTCTTGGGTCCATTGACATCTCCAACCTCAGCTTTATTACAACTGGTGTAATAAAGAGGCAGACTGGGGGGCGCCATGTGTAGTGTAGTGGTTAAAAATGTAGACTTTGGGTTTGGATCCCAACTCTTTCCCCTGCTAGGTATATAGCCTTGGACAAGTAACTGAGCTGCCCTGTGCCTCAGCTTTCTCATCTGTAAATGGTAGCAATTATTAAATGATTTAATTTATGTAAAGAATTTAAAAAATCACTTGGCCCAAGAAAAACACTCAGCTAACATAAGCTATTTGAAGAAGGCTGAGTGCCGAAGAATTGATGCTTTTGAACTGTGGTGTTGGAGAAGACTCTTGAGAGTCCCTTGGACTGCAAGGAGATCTAGCCAGTTGATTCTAAAGGAGATCAACCCTGGGATTTCTTTGGAAGGAATGATGCTAAAGCTGAAACTCCAGTCCTTTGGCCACCTCATGCGAAGTGTTGACTCACTGGAAAAGACTCTGATGCTGGGAGGGATTGGGGGCAAGAGGAGAAGGGGACGACCAAGGATGAAATGGCTGGATGGCGTCACTGACTCGATGGACGTGAGTCTGAGTGAACTCCAAGAGATGGTAATGAACAGGGAGGCCTGGCGTGCTGCAATTCATGGGGTTGTAAAGAGTCAGACACGACTGAGCTACTGAATTGAACTGAACATAAGCTATTATTACCTATATTAATTATTTATCATGGCATAACAATATTGCCACAAACTTGGTGCTAAAAACAACACAATTATTATTGCATAGTTTCTCTGAGTTAGGAAACCAGACATGGCTTAGCTAGGTCCTTTGCTTCAGTGAGTAATAGGCTACAGTTAAGGTATCTGATGGGGCTGCAGTCTCACCAGAGGTTCAGTTGAGGAAGTATGGGGTTCTAAGCTCACAAAGTTACTGCAGCATTCAGTTCCTTGCAGGTTGCCGAACTGAGGACCTCAGTCTCTCTCCAGCTGTTGGCCCAAGGCCACCCTTAGCTCCTTATTGCATGGGTCTCTCCATATAGAACCTCACACTACCTTGCTCAAAACCACCAAAGGAGAGAGAGTCACATACATGCAATCATACATATCCTGTCACCTTTGCCATAGTCTATTAGTCAGAAGCAGGTCGCAGGTCCTGCCCACACTCAAGGAGAGGAAACCACACAAGGCTGTGAATACTAGGATCATGCGAGTCCCAGTGGAGTCTGTCTGCCATATTATCTTGTTTTCTCAATCCGCTAATGAATATATTTCGAATAGGGGAGACAGATCATATGTGAAGCTGCTTCTCTAAAAAGCACCGAGAACTTGATCCAATTCTTTCAGTGAAATTACCAAAGATGCACGCTGCTAAACTTTTGTCCCAACAGTTTGTGAGTTCCTCAAGAACAATAAACCTTCGGTTGCTACCAACATTGCTGATCACAAATTTGCCATATAGTATATATGATATAAACTCATGGCAAGAGAATCCTAAATGCTACTTTAAACATGAATCAGATTAAAACTATCATGTAAGAAACAAAGCGCCAGTCTATGTTCGATACAGGATACAGGATGCTTGGGGCTGGTGCATGGGGTTGATCCAGAGAGATGATGGGGTAGGAGGTGGGAGGGGGATTCAGGATTGGGAGCTCGTATACACCTGTGGCAGATTCATGTCAATGTATGGCAAAACCAATACAGTATTGTAAAGTAGAATAAAGTAAAATAAAATTAAAAAAAAAACTTAAAAAAAGATTAAAACAAACCCATTCAGTTATATAAATTTGGTTTTTATTACATACATACACGAGTAAGCAGGTCAGTGAAGAGAGAAATAAAGGCTTGCATTTAGAGGAAATCTTCATCTTTCTTTTAAGTAAAAGAGAGTTTCATGGTGTAGAGTCCTAAATGATTTGTTCTTCTTGCTATACACTCTTTGTGGTTGTTTTTTCTGTCCAGACACTTATCAGCCATCTGCTTCACACCCTGCTCTGCCTGCCTCTTCAGCATGGTCTCAGGCCACTTTCCTCACAATGTTCCAGCCACACTGGCCTTCTTTCTATGTCTCACACTCACTGAACTTTTCTGCCTCAAGGTCTTAGTCATGTTGTATGAAAAATGCCTCTCCAGGTGGCTTTCTCAACTGGCCCCTTCTCTATATTCAAACCTCAGTCCCAAATCCTCAGAGAGGCATTTCCTGAATTCTCTGTCTAAAGTTCCCTCTTGTCCTGCCACAAATCCTTCTATCAGAGAGGTTCTTCAGCTTTGTTGTGTATCACATTCCCTGGACAACTTGTTAAAACACAGATTGTTACATCAGTTTCTTATTCAGTAGGACCCAGAAATTTTCATTTCTAGCAAGTTCTGAAGTGGTGGTCTAAGGACCACCCTTTGAGACCCACTGGTTTATCACATCATCTTATTTTATTTTCCTTGTTACACTCATCACTTACTTTCTATTCATGTGTTTACTTATTTGCTAGACTTTAGGTCCTGTGAACATCAGGGGCAGTGTAATAACTTACTAGTGCAGTGCCAGATGCTTGGCATATAGTTTCTATTGAATAAGTGAACAAATAATGAATAGGTTGAAATATGGAAGGAAATTTTACTAGAATGCACATTAGTTTTTGGAGCTAAATTAAAGGATCCATTTTTACTGTGGTTTCACAAATAGAAATTAAAGATTACTTAGAAATCTATATTTTAAGCTTTATAGTAATTAAAAAGTAAGCTTTTGTCACTCTATCCACATAAAACACTGGGTTGCCATAATTCTCATATGATGGCAATTATAACTATATTATATTAATGTAATATGAGAGCAAGTAAGACAGGACAAGTATAACATTAAACAGGTTAATTTTGTAAGTAGTGTGCACTAGTGAGCATATTTCAATGAAAATGCGAGCTCAACATATTTTAAACTAAACAGTATTGGTTTTAATTTTATCTGGGTATATTTTTTTCTCTTGTCTTTCATTTTTTTCTCTTTTGTATCTCACAAGAATACCAAAAATTATGTTTTTGCCTCAACTATAGATTCACTGTACCTCTAACCTTCTACTCTGGAGTGTTTCTGTCATTTTCTTTCATTATAACCATAAACATTTTTGATAACATATATTGATCATCAATTACCTGTATCACTTACCTGCAACACTGTGGATACCACATGCAGAGTGGACTTCTTTTAAAATGAGCAACCTTTAAAAAAGTTGGTATGTACTAATTGTGAGGCATAAGCCTTTTGGAAAAAAGAAGTCTAGGAAAATGCATAATTAAAAACAAAAACAGAGGCCCCAAATGACTGCATCTTGGCTTTTGACAAAGAGTATGTTATGTGGATTGTGTGTATACATATACATGTCATCCAATAAAGTCTAGATTTGGCACTTATGTCTCCCCAGTTTCAACCTTAACTACCCAGATACCAAGTCACAACTTCAGTGACCCAAAGTGACTGGTGACCTGAGGAACCTGACACCTGTCAGACCTCACTTCTGTCTTCTACTGAAGGACATTGCTGTTGGGCAAAATGCAAATATTTATGCTCAGGTGTAAGCAGTCTCAGCAAGTGGACACTGCCTGTAGCCTCCTTCATCTCTGAATGAATAGCCTTTGACTGACTACATTGTAAAGCAAAGTCACAAATTCATAAATATTGTAGTTAGAAATGACCCTAGAGATTATTATTTTTTTAAAGACTCTCCTTTAAGAGATAAGGATATTGACACATAGATAAGTCAAGTGAGTTTCCCAAGGTCACACGGAAAGTCGAGGACCACACTCACGTATCCACAGTGCTCTTCGCCTCAGGCACACTTTTCTCCCCTCACCCTACATTCCTTTCACTGTTAGGTGGCTCGAAGAAAATCCACTAGACATAAGCTATTACAATTAAAGTAATGTGAGAAATTAATTAATAATGATATACATGTATGCAAGCTTTCCATACTTCTATATTTCCATTTAAATTGTATTAGGTTTGTTATGTGCTGAAGCATGCCCTCCCCCAAAGTTTATATGTTGAATCCCTAACCCCTAGTGTGACTATATTTGGAGATAAGGTCTTTAAGGAGATTATTAAGATTAAATGAGGTCGAACTTACTTACAAAACCCAAATAGAGTCACAAAAACATAATAGAAAACAAATAGTAGAAAACAAATTTATGGTTACCAATGAGAAAAGAGCAGGGTGGCGATAAACTGGGAGATTGGGATTGACATATACACACTACTATTTATAAAATAGGTAACTAATTAATACCTACTGTAAAGCATAGGGAACTCAAGACTCTAATGACCTATATGGGAAAAGAACCTAAAAAAGAGTGAATGCATGTATAACCTATTCACTTTGCCGTACAGCACTAGCTAACACAACATTGTAAGTCAACTACAGGAGGAGCCCGGCAGGCAACAATCCACGGAGTCACAAAGAGTTGGACATGACTTAGTGACTGAAAAACAAAAACAAATAGTAATAAGAGAGAAAACCTTGGCATGCTGGAACAGCAAAAAAAAAAAAAAAAAAAAAAAGAAAAAAGAAAAAATTAAATGAGGTTGCAAAGGTGGGGCCCTAATCCAACAGGAGTAAAGTTTTTATAAGAGGAGAAACATGCAACAGGTGTGTGTATACACAGAGGAAACACCAAGAAAACACCAAGAAAAGACAGTGAAAAAGCAGCCACGTGCAAACCAAAGAGAGAGGTCTCAGGAAAAAACAAACCTACCTCCAAAACAGTAAGAAACTGTGGTATTTTTCTATGGCAACCCTACAACTTTACTAAGGGCTGATTCAAGATCGAGCATTCTTCCTAGTGAGAGCTTTATAAATGAATTCAACCTTTTCCTCATTTCTGCCACTAAATACTAGAAGTAAATCTATCACAGTTAGCCCACAGTGGGATGTTCCTTTGGTAAATAATGAGAACTCTCAAACAGTCTTTTTAAACAAGAATGTGATTCCATTTGGCTGGATTCACATATCACAAGTGAATTGCTGCCACTTTGGGAGGAAGGCCAACCTAACAGTTCATCTCGTGGGACCAGTCCCTTCTGGCTTCTTCCTTTCTCTCCATTCTCCACCACTCTCCACCACACTGCATTCATTTTTACAGTCATGTTTTTGTTTGAGAGGAAAAGAATATAGAAACAAATAAATAAGTAGAAGTCCATGTTTGTCAAAGAAATATGGGTAAAAATGGGAGAGCAGAGCTCTACTGCAAGTCTGGTTTGGAAGATGACAACCAATTTCAGCAACTTGGTGTGTGGAATATTGGATGTGTAACATTATCCCTTTCACATCCTCATCATCATGTGCATAGCTCATACCTTAATTTCATGAGTGATTCACCATAATGAATGTGGTGGGAGAAAGTTTTGAGATGGGGCACCAGCTGGCTGCAGCCTTCCCTCTTGGCTGTGAGTAAAAAGAAACATTATAATGACTGAGGCTGCTTTGAGTTAGAGTCTCCATGTGATTCTGGCTCCCTACTTCCTACCCCATGATGTCCAACTCTTTGGCCTGGTTTTTGATGTTCCTATGCTTGTCTGTCCCATACAATTCAACCAAACTGATGTCACAGGCCTTCTCAGCACCATTTCCACCCATTGGGCTCAGCCCTGCTGTTCTCTTCCCCGAAATACCCTCCCCCTCATCTAAATTCTGCCAATTTTCAAAGCTCACCTTAAGTCCTATCCCCTCTAAGAAACCCATGAAGATACTCAATCATCTCAGTCTTTTGCTCTTCCCAGACTGCTTTTGCAATTTGTCATTACCACATAGTTAGTATCTTATTATATATCTTTGATCCATAAGTTTTCTGTTTTTAACTTTATGCAATGCTGGTGGCTATGTAGAGGCAGTCCTGTATGGAAGAAAAATTATGGGTTTTAGAAATAGACAGATCTCGGTTGGAATTCCAGATCTGTCATTTATGAGTTGAGTGACTTGGGTAAGTTACTCAGCCTCCCTGAGCCTTATTGGCTCTGTCTGTAAATAAGAATATAGTAACCATATTCCAATATTCTTGTAAGAATTAAGTGATTGGGTATGTGGTATGCTTTTTTCATGTATATTGGTCTCTCCTTCTCCACCATTAATAATACTAAGTTACATAGAATTGTTCAGTTTACAAAGTGCTTTTCTTTAATATATCCTATCATTTATGAGTTCCTTCTTTGTGGAATGACTCTAAGACTCTCTATGGAATTGCTATTCATGCTTCCCTGGTGGCTCAGACAGTAAAGATTCTGCCTGCAACGTGGGAGACCCAGGTTTTCTCCTTGAGTCAGGAAGATGCCCTGGAGAAGGGAATGGCTACCCACTCCAGGATTCTCTTGCCTGGAGAATTCCATGCTTTTCATACTGGCAGAGCTGGAGGCATACAGAAAACACCATCCTAACTGGAGCAGTTTCAAGCACAAGATGGACTGAGACTTCAACTACCCTCTTCAGAAGAGAGAAGGAAGAACCCAGCAGCAGTGGAGAGAAGCTGGGAAAGCTAATGGGCTATAAGACTGGCTCCATCAGGACCTCAGTTATCCAAACACATAGTGTACATAGAATCACTATTTGATCCAAGGCAGTGCCCTAACAGGTCTAAGCTGGTGGATGGAAATCAGAAATTAGAATCTTAAGGACAGTGGTCATCAAAGTCATTCAGGTGACAGCACTCAGGTCATCAGCCCACTTAAAACATATGCCATGAAGAGGAGACCAAAGCAGTAGGGTCCTTGGAGCCAAGAGCTGGAAGATTTTTTAAAATTAATTTCTGTCTAATTGAAGGATAATTGGTTTACAATATTTTGTTGGTTTCTCCTGGAAAATTTAAGAAGGGCATCATTTGGGCACCAGACAAAAGCTCTGGGGTCTAGAGCCCCATTTTCAAGATAACAGCAGCAGGAAGCATGGCCAAGGTGATGAAGACCAGAAAAGGCTCAGAAAGACTCAGAGGCCAGATGTGCCCCTCGGCTCTTGGTAGGCAGACCAGACAGCAAATTCATGGTAACAAGACTAATTTCAGGTCCTGCCAGCTGGTCACCTGGGCCCTGTTCTGTTTCTTCTGCCTGTGTACTTTTGCAAGCAGCTGACCACCTGGTAACCTTGGCTTAAAGTACCAGCCAAGGTAATAGGCAACAGTCTTTAACTCACTTTTCACTTACCTTTTTTCCCTCCCTGTCTATATGCCTGAGAGTTCCAACTCTGTGTATCTATTTCTGCCCCATCTTTGGATAACCCTTTTAAATTGCCTTTTCAGGCTTAGCCCTTTCATACATATGCACATTTAAACACAACCTTTGACTCTGCATATATGCACTTAGTTTAAAGCAGTACCTGCTACTCTTGGAAAAGGTGTCTGCAATATTTACTTCCAGCTTGGCCATGGTGTCCTCACCCTCTAATTAGAGCCAGCCATCTGGACAGGCTGAGGCTTGCCCTGCTCTGGTTTGGCCCAGGGACTGGACAGGGGGTGGGATGGGGCTGGCTGAGCCTGCTGTAGAGAACATTAGTGACTCCAGCTGGGAGAGCTAGGGCAAGGTCACAACTGACAGACACATAAAAGGCTGTCTTGATCCATTTGTTGGGAGACAACCATGAACTTAGGAACAATTCTGCCCTTGAGAATGGAGTGATTCAGTTTTCAACTTCAGGCTCTAGCCTTGGCTAGCTCCTTAGCAGCTAAAATACACCATCTGCTTAACTTCCTATGCCCACTTGCTTGCTGGAGAAATTGTTTGTCTAGCCTCCCACCTGGCTAAAGCTCACAGAGGAAAGAACTAAAGATGCCTGGGGGCCTTTCGCAATCTCTCCTGAAAGAATCAAAAGATTTTACTATTTGGAAATGTATTTCCTGTCTTATTCCTTAGTCACTTTTGGAAAACATTTCACTGGCTTAATTGTCCACTCAGTAAAATGGAAATTGTCTCCTCAGTACTACAGTATAGTAAAAAATATACTTACAGTTACCTTGACATCAAATTAACAGCATAACTGAGGAGTTCATATCTTTACAGATAAGAAGACTTTCAAAGTAATAACTCTAGACTAGAACACTTAAAGAACTGCTCCTCTACTGATCTGCACTACAAATAACTACTCCTGGGCTGCCTAGAATGCTAACCAGATTTCCATTTCATAGAGAGTACTTCTGGCACATTTGAACTATATCCCAAGTCTTTAAATCCGCAGATTCTAACTAAAAGCCAGGATGTTAAAATGGTACAGCTGGGGTAGGGCAAGGAAAATGCCTGCAACACAAAAATCTTCAATGCCTCCCCCCCATTCCCTATAGCAAAAAATCAAAATTTCCTCATCAAGCACAGGGTAGCTTTCCACATTTATCCCATCCACTCTCTTCTAAGTGATTTTTTATCAACATAACATACCAATACCCTGAAAGGTGGCTCCCTGACCCTAAATCACACATTTGAGTGTGGTAGTCCATTTCTCATTAAGGAGATCTTAAATTATCTATACAAACTGGATAAACTTCACTCTGAAACCAAGCAGAAAACTTCAAAGTGGAAAGTTCTGATGTGGAGAACATTTTAAAACATTCTGCATCAAGGAAAGGACTTACCCTTGAGCAGAAAGGCAGTTAACCATGAAACCCTGGAAAAACACTTTGTTTTCAGTGAAATTTCTACTGATATCTCTTTCTAGACTTTTCTTAGAATCTTATGAGAATGAAAATAGGACTGCTCACATACCTGCTCCTTCTGACACCAACCTCCTTTCATCTCCAAGCTCCAGACTCAGGACTAAAGCATCCTAAAGTATTTAATGAGTTTTTAAGGCCTTTATAATATTTGATTCTAGGAGTCTAAGTCCCCCTACCTAAGGGTACAGTCACAAGTGTGTGTGTACCTGTATGTGTGTGTCCACCTGTGTGTGTGTGCATGTGCACATGTGTTTGAACAGCTGTGTGTGTGTATGGATGGTTGGTAGGTACATTTTCAAGTTTTGGGCCAGATCATCATGATCTGTATATGCCATATTGCCTGCTATTACTAATCCTGGGACCTACCCTAATTCTTGGAGTTCTTGTCCCATTTTTCATTGTAGGATAACAAGTATCTTGACTGTAATCTATTAATTGAATAATTGAATAAACTTGTTTCCCTCCAGCGTGAGCATATTGTTTGCACACAGTGTCATCCTGGGCCCTCCAGCTATGGAAGGCCTGCCAGATATGTTTATTAAACCCCCTGTGCTTGGAAAGAACACAGAAAACTGTCATCTAGAGCAATACAAAAGTGCCTATCTCAGCTGGAGATCTCGCTGTTATGAATAAAGGAAGAGTTTGTGGTACAGTTTTGAGATGTAAAGAGAAAAAGCTTCCCTATGGTGCAAATGTGTTGTAACCCTCCGGCGAGAAAAAAATATTGAATTGTTGCTGGCAGGACAATGTAATTATTGAGTTAGCAGCAGCTATGTTTCTAAGCTTCTTAAGGTAAAAAAATCACATTAATTTGGCCTTCTCCAAAGGACATTCCAGGTTGTTAAATGGAGCTGTTAAAACATTTTTCACTAATGAACCTAGCCAACAAACAGCCATTTCCACTGAAGTCAAATACTGGGCAAGTTGGCAGTGAAAGAGGAGACGTGCTACCTCAGAGGCTGTCTTTGTCTGCTTGAGGCCATACTATCTTGGGATGTGTTTTCCAAGCTCCCGAGGTGCAGGCATTTGACCTAGGTGGTAACTGAGTTGGGGCAGGATGGAAGTCACAGTGCTGTACTCAGAAGACCAAGTGCATCAGACGTTGGCCTCTTTCTGAAGAACAGAACTCGTGGCACACCCGCTGGGATGATGGGCCTGAGGCCAAGAGCTTTCCAAGATGCAAAATGCTCTCTTCCAGACGAACAAAACACTCAGCTTCTGCAAAATGGAGGCTTTCATCCCTTTGCATTGATCCCACAGGGCTTGGGTAGTTTCTGACACACTGAAGGCCCTGCCCCTGAATAGCATCACCTCTTCCAGGAAGGGGAAAGAGCCAGGGGTGCTCTGGGATTCAAACTCGGATTTGAGATCATCCAGTGATGGTCCGGTATTACAGTACATCATGCAGGAACCTATATTCCTTCACTGAGGTCCTTGTTGAAATGTCAACGGGGGAAAAAATAAATCTATGCTTCCTGTTACTAAGACAGGGCTGGGCTACTGGGCCCGCCAGGTTCCCTGGGTGTGCTTCTGTTGAGTACTACTGAAAGGGTGATTTTCTTGGCAACCAGGTCAAACTTCTTTGTTGCTTCCCCTCCTTATTCTACTGGGTGGGATCAGGGCACTGCTCAACAAAGGGGATTAATGAGTAAGGAAGATAGGTTGAGGATTCCTTGACCTATGTTTCAGTGTTAACGTATAATGAATGGATTCAAGGGGCTTGCCTGGTGGCTCAGTGGTCAAGAATCAGCCTACCAATGTGGGAGACATAGGTTTGAATCCTGGGTGGGGAAGATCCCCTGGAGGAGGAAATGTACCTCCAACTCTAGTTTTCTTGCCTGTGAAATCCCACAGAACAGAGGAGCCTGTTAGGTTACAGTCCATACATCCCAAAGAGTCAAATATGACTTAGTGACTAAATAACAATGGCTGATTCAAGGAGGCAGTGTGGCCTCTTGGAAAGTGCTGGTTTTGAAGCCACACTAGACTAGATTCATATTCTTTAGACTTGTAGACACAGGTAAGTCATTTATCCTCACTGACTAGCAAGTTCAATGTCTATAAACTGAGTTTTTTTAAAAAATGCCTCATTTGTGAGAATGAGATATAATGCCTTTAAAGAGACTAGAATCATATCTGACAAACAGCAGAACCAATAAACTTAACTGTTATTGGTTTTTAAATTTTATTTATTTTTAATTGAAGGATAATTGCTTTACAAAAGTTTGTTGTTTTCTGTCAAACCTCAACATGAATCATCCATAGGTATACATATATCTCCACCCTTTTGAATCTCCCAAAACACAGGAAAAGACTCTGCACATGGACATCACCAGATGGTCAACACCAAAACCAGGTTGATTATATCCTTTTCAGACAAAGATGGAGAAGCTCTAAACACTCAGCAGAAACAAGACTGAGACAGGACTGTGGCTCAGAGCATGAGCACCTTATTGCCAAATTCAGACTTAAATTGAAGAAAGTGGGGAAAACCACTAGACCATTCAGGTATGACCTAAATCAAATCCCTTATGACTATACAGTGGAAGTGAAAAATAAATTTAAGAGACTATACCTGATAGACTGAGTGCCTGAACTATGGATGGAGGTTCACGACATTGTGCAGGAGACAGGGAGTAAGACCATCCCCAAGAAAAAGAAATACAAAACAGGAAATTGGCTGTCTGAGGAGGCCTTACAAATAGCTGTCAAAAGAAGAGAAGCGAAAAGCAAAGGAGAAAAGGAAAGACATACCCATTTGAATGCAGAGTTCCAAAGAATAGCAAGGAGAGATAAGAAAGCCTTCCTCCGTGACCACTGCAAAGAAATAGAGGAAAAGAACAGAATGGGAAAGACTAGAGAACTCTTCAAGAAAATTAGAGATACCAAGGGAACACTTCATGCAAAGGTGGGCTTGATAAAGGACAGAAATGGTAGGGACCTAACAGAAGCAGACAATATTAAGAGTGGCAAGAACACACAGAACTGTACAATAAAGATCTTCACAACCCAGATAATCATGGTGTGATCACCAACACTCACCTAGAGCCAGATATCCTGGAATGTGAAGTCAGGTGGGCCTTAGGAAGCATCACTACGAACAAAGCTAGTGAAGATGATGGAATTCCAGTTGAGCTATTTCAAATCCTAGAAGACGATGTTGTGAAAGTGCTGCACTCAATATGCCAGCAAATTTTGAAAACTCGGCAGTGGCCACAGGACTGGAAAAGGTCAGTTTTCATT